>JAMPIV010020006.1:0-68028 GCA_024509875.1 Oreohelix idahoensis | reverse complement strand
GGGGAATTGAGAGAGAAAAGCAAAAATGGAGCTTGAAGAAAAAAATCTTAGCTTTGGAAGTTGAGAATATTAAGGGATGAACTGGGTAATTGCTATTGATGCACATTAGGTTCTTCAGATAAGAGACTAATGCAAGCACTTTCACGATTAATCTACCCATTAAATGTTCCATCGACGATATAACATTCTAACTGGGCAGATTTGAAATACAGTAAAGTACACAACATAAGATAAATCATTGCGGTTTATCATTTTGGTCAATATACTTAGAGGTTGTGCTATTGAATATGTTTAAGCTGGTAGATGAGCCTGACACAGAACAAACTTTGATGTTGTCAGGGCTATGTTGTTAAAGAAATACCAACTTGACGGAAGAAGGTAGCGTCTTCAATTAAAAATATGTTGCCAGAAACTGGTGTGCAATTCTCTGAGTTCATTTCAAAGATTACGTCTTACTTTTTACGTTGGGTGGAGCTGTCTAAGATAGAAAAAACGTATGAAGGACTTATGGACTTAATACTTAGAGACAAAGTCATGTCGTCTGTCAATGAGTCTTTCCTTGCTTTCCTTCATGAACGTAAACCTACAACAATAAAAGAAATGGAAGATTTCTGTTGCCAATACGTAACTGCTCCATCCTCACGAACCATTGTATACTCTAAAGTAAAAGAGGTCTGCAGTTGCTTCGGCAGACACTTATGGTCAAAAACTCTGAGTAATAGATTCAACAAAATTTTGATAGGAAAAGTAACCGTAGTTAACGGTCAAAATTATGGAAATCAATTTGCATGGGTGAATTCTTCTTCGAAGAATTGGAGACGAGCTGACGTCTCGTTTACTTCCAACCTAATAATTGGTTAGGCATTTTAGTAAGAGGGATATGATAACAGAGGCTTTTCCTCGAGTAAAACCTCAAAACCAATCAAATAGATGGTACATAATGTGGGACATGGATAATAATCATGGAAATGTTAGTTCGAAACATTATAACTGTTATAATAGTTGACATTATTAACTACAGAGGAAATAACAACAGTGATAACTTCAGAGGTAATAGTAGTCGCGGTAGATCTCAACGCAAAAAAAGAGATATCAGCAGGCTAACTCGGTTCAACAAGAATTCTCAAGGAGCCTGTACTCAGGTTTCTGATATTAAAAACTCTGACGCTGTCACATGTTCTTCTTTTGACATTTGGGGAGAGCAAACAAGAGCCCCCATTGCATACTCTGTTCGAAAACCAAACTTACAATATCGACTTTGAGTTGTGGTCACCCACTTCCCGCTCTTCCTGCTGCTGTTGCGCATGACGGGAGGGGTTCTCTAATTCTACATAAGGGTCTTGTTAATGATACTCCGGTCTCACTACTTTTCGATTCCGGATGCACCACTATTGGCGTTAGAGAATCGCTTGTAGATCCATCTTGTGCTACAGGAAGGGTTATTAAATGTGTCACATTTGGCGGCACTCTAGAAAAATATCCTACTGCTGTAATTCGCATTGCCACTCCTTTCTTTACTGGAGATGTGCATGCTTGTCTCTTACCTAATCCTATTGCGGACCTTATTATTGGTCGTATTCACGGAGTTAGGGAGTGTACCCCACAGCAGATTGCTGCTTGGGAAGATAATAACATGCAAGCTACAAATGCAGTGGTTACAAGAGCACAAGCTCTACAAACACCCGAAACTTCACTGAATAGTGATAATGAAGTTGATAGCCAAGATAGTCACTTAGTAATCACTCGTGACTCTTTCATAAAATTGCAAGAAGAAGGTCCTTCTTTAAAAAAATTCTTCGTTCTTGCGAAGAAAGGTGATCCGAATCAGGATACAAATAGAAAATCTTGGATTGCAATGAGAAACGGCGTACTTGTACGTATGGTACAAGATTCGACTACGTCGGCACATTCGCAAATTCTTGTTCCCAAGAGTATGAGAGTCCAAATATTACAACATGCTCATGACTCGCAATGTGCTGGACATATGGGTTTTGCCCGTACGAAGTCGAGAGTCCTTGCGGCTTTCTTTTGGCCTTTTGTCAATAAGGACATTCGTATTTACTGCCGATCATGCAAGGTATGTCAGGAGGTCAAATCTAGAGGACCACGACATGCTGCGCCTATCCAGGCTGCTGACGTTCCTATTCGGCCGTTTCAGAAAATGGCCATAGATATTATTGGCCCTTTTAAGGTAAAGTCGGCCAGAGGACATCAGTTTATCCTTACATGTGTCGATATGTGCACACGTTGGCCAGAGGCTATTCCTCTTAAGAGCATATCTACTACAGATATCGCAGATGCTCTTTGGTTGATATTTTCTCGCTTGGGGTTCCCCAGAGAAATACTGTCAGACCATGGCACTCAACTCATATCTGACACTATGTCACAGGTAATGTCTACCTTACATATTGAACGATCTCTCAGTAGTATCTACCATCCTATGTCTAATGGGTTAGTTGAGCGTCTGAATAGAACGCTCAAGACTTTGCTTGGTAAGATAACTGAAGATCATCCTCAAGATTGGGACAGGGTTTTACCCGCGGCTCTCTTTGCCTATAGAGAAGTCCCTAATGAACACACAGGATTTTCTCCCTTTGAACTTGTCTTGGGCGCGCGTCCACGCGGCCCTATGTCTTTATTACACGATCTCATCACTGCCGATGATATTAGCGATGAAACTCAATCCTCATATGAGTATGTCATTGCTCTTAGGCAAAAGATCATTGAGGCATGTAAGCTAGCAACTGCTTCATCAGAAATTGCTAAAGAGAGGGCAAGGCAGTTTGCTAACAAGAATAGATGTCTACGACAACTTTGTCCAGGTGACAAAGCATTCGTCCTACTCCCCAGTAGGGAAAATAGACTTCTGATTGCATGGAAAGGTCCGTATGCAATAGTCTCTCGGATTTCCGATGTTGACTATGTGGTCGATATTGATGGAAAGCATAAAACTTTCCACATAAACATGCTTTCGGAATTTCACGAGCGTCCGGACTATTTGCTGCCTATTTTCCAGGCAACGGATGATGCTCCTGCACCTCACGGTCATTATTCATCCCTGTCTGTCATACAGGATGAGGAAGCTACCTTCTCTGATGTCAACCTTCCCCTTCCAGTGGTTCCATTACATTCCACGGAATCTTGGAAAAACGTTTCTGTTTCTCCTAATCTTTCTGGTGACGAACATCGACGAGACTTGTCGATGTTACAAACATTTCAGGATGTTCTCACTGACATTCCTGGACACACAGATGTCATAGAACATGACATAATTCTTACCGACAATAATCCAATTAGGGTTAGGCCGTATCCTATCCCTATACACTTTCAGTCGCAAGTGGAAAAGGAATTGGATGAAATGATTCAATTAAATATAATTGAACCATCGACTTCTCCATATTCTTCTTCCATGGTTATTGTTCGGAAGAAAGATAAGAACATACGAATTTGCGTTGATTATCGCAAATTGAATCAGGTCACAAAGTTCGATGGCTGACCTATTGCCTTTTACTAGAAGATCTTACTTATTAGACTTTCTAATTCTAGATTCTTCACTAAACTTGACTTGTCTAAAGGTTATTGGCAAGTGCCTTTAGCAGAGCATGCCAAACCTCTTACTGCTTTTTCTACACCTAGGGGTTTATTTCAATGGAATGTTATGCCCCTTCGGTGTTTATGAACGCCCCTGCTACTTTCGTTCGCATGATTTTCGCGTCGAATTCTTTTCTCATCGTTCAGATGTCATCGCATTACTTAGATGATATCTGTCTCTTCAGTGATTCACCTGGGAAGATCACTATTTGGGTTTATATGATATGACTACTGTCTACTCTACGTGAGTTTAATTTGACAGCAAAACCTTCTAAAGCTTATTGTTGGTTTTGGTGAATGAAATCTCTTCTTTCCCTGGGTCATCGTGTTGGTCCATGGTCTCTTCGAAGAAGACCAGAAGACCACAATAACGTCGAAAATTATTGAACATCTCAGTACTTAGTAGAAGCAAGAAACAAGTCGGAGTCTCTTGGGGTTTTAATTCAATTCTATGGGAGATTTATTTCCGAATCTTATCTTCGATCATGGCAACACCTCTTGTCAATACGTTGTTGAAGAAAAGGGTCGCCTAATCTGGTTCGTTCCCGGTATCTAGAATGTCCAATCTTCCTAAATAGACCAGAATCAAGAATACGATATTTTCTTCTCCTCCCATCCTAAGATTACCTACTCTTGATAGAACTTTTGTTCTTCGAAGTGATGCTTCATCCACTGGGATTGGAGCAGCACTGATGCAAGAATATGCAAATACTCTGCATCCTGTCATGTACATTTCTAGAAAACTAAATGCGGCAGAGAGGAACTACTCGGTTTTAGACCGTGAGTTGTTAGCGATGGTTTGGTCAATTCTAAAGCTACAAAGATTCCTCCTGGGCGCACATTTCATTCTAGAGACTGATCAGAAAGCTCTTACAGCTATTCAGACTAAGAATTTGAAGAGTTCGAGATCCACTCGATATGCTATAGCTCTTCAACCTTTTCACTTCACGGTACGAGCTATCCGTGTTGCGGATAATTTGTGGCTGACATTTGCTAGCTGCCCACATGATTCCATACTAATACTTCTGTTCTATTTCTATTTATACGACATAGAGCCAATAACACACCTATATTATACAATCCATTAGGCAATCTGTCCTCACTTTAGGTGATCACATTAATATTGTGCTTTGTTACATCTTATTCTGTTCCTTCTTTATTTTAAAGAAGTAGGGATCTGGGTAGTTAATTTAAGGCCGAAAGTTTCACGCGGGTCCACAATTGTTATATAATAATGTATTGTCTTGTATGAAATTAATGGCTATTAATTAGGAATTGTGTTGGTTGTTTTTTCTCAGCACGCTATTGTTGATCTGAGAAGCTACCTTTCTGTTGTCATACATGGAGAGTTCCACATTGTATCAAGTTCTTTGGAAACAACAGGTGATGTGTCCTGGATCGTCTTATGGTTAATTTAATCTGTGTTTATGGTAACTATTATACATTTAGATAAATGTTAATATTTAACATTCAATATCAGTTGTGTTCATCCATTCTAAGCGGTATTAGATTATGACACTGCTATTTGATTAGAATGTTATGATCTTGCATATTTATATTGTATTGTCATGCAAGCGTAATGTGGTGTTGGTGGCACCTCCCGTTATATTTTTTTGATTTCAGATTTTTTTCTATGTTTGAGAAATTTCTCACCAGACACCTTTATGTGTCAATTTTGCTCCTTTGGCAGTGCAATTACTTATCCCTGGCTTATTAAGTGCATTGTTAAACCGGTTTAGGTTTTACTCTTGGATATTTAAAAAAAAAAAAATGTTGCACTTTTTTTTTTAATCGGGAGGTGGCGGTATATGTTGCTGTCTAAAAACTTGTCGCTACTTTTCTGACCATGCATTCTGACTATAGTTTATTTTTTTTATGCATGGGAAAGGAATCATGAAATTGTAGTCTCTTTTTTTTCTACAGTCGTCTAATCTTGATAGCTATCGTTTAGAAGTTGTCTTATCTTGAGAGCTAGGGTTGCCGATAGTTGTGGGGGGGGGCGAATCGATTTTGAGTCAGTCCATATTTGGAGCGCTCTGATCGTCAGTTCTTGAAAACAGTGGGCATTTCGCTTGTTTCAAGATATTTCCTTTTAAATGTTATAAGGTCTTAAGTGAACTTCGTAGAAAATTCGTCGTTTCGTAAATTGGCCTGAGTTGTATTCGATTCGCGTGTTTATGCGCATGTCCCTTTTTGGGCGTGGTTTAAACGATTTCCGCCCAGGTGGAGTCTGAGCAGAGAAGCTGTGAAGGCGGACGTGCTATGTGCTAGTCTTCGCTTCAGTTAGTCAGAAGGAGTCCTCATTATTGTAGTTCCTTTTTTGAGATGTTAATCTCCATGTTATACCTAATGCCTGGAGGCATATGTGCTTATGTGCTTTAATTCCTGAGGAACAGGTAAAGGAATCCTTTTTTGCTACGAGACTTTATCGCCATCTTGTGATGTTGGACCTTCGCGTAGCCTGCCTTATGATCCACTTATATTGTCACGCATCGATTAATGCCTGTCCTACGGACTACTTGCTTCCTAAACTTTGTTGATGTATCTAGGTTTGATACCTTTGCGGTATAAGGAACATAGAGAAACGATAATGTGGCGGCTCAAAAGTCATGCCTGTCTTGTTGAGGTCAACAAAATTGTGACCTGATTTAATCTCCCTAGTTGATTATACTAGCTCTTTTGGAAAGGGGAAGTTTAGACCTGGAATCACTATGGTCCAGCGGTCTACGATATCCTAAAAAGTCTAGCTTGTACATTAAATTATGCGTTTGCTGTGCTGTTGATCGACTACTTCATGATACACATGCTGTTGTATATCCCTGTGATGTTTTTCTGCATAAACGAGTCCATGCATTTTGTCACATTTGTGGCGTACAATATATATTGCCAAAAAACCCATCTCTTGCTGTTTTAAGCTTGATTGACTTTTTCAATTCGTGTGTTAACGTGACGTCTTGTAGTGGATTGGCCTTGTTCGTAATGCTCACTGTTGTATACACATCTGTATCCGTACATCACACTTAAACCAGACTACAGAACACCAAGTTTACTATCGCCTCATCATCCCTGGTGTATGAGGGTGGCACATTACTCTGCAAAGGCCAGGATATCATACCTTGATGTGAAGCAGATGAATTACAACTCCCTCAACGTTGTGTGGCAAATGTGATCCTCTCCACAGAACATTTGATCAACACAATACATACTTAAAAACACTTGCCTACGTCCACAAACTCCTGCTTGGGTGATCCAAGGAGATTTGGACCTGTCGTTTCTCACGAACTTCTTTAGGTTTGGTGCGTGGTTATCAAAACACATAAAGAGAAAAGATAAGTGTCCCAATGGGCAATGGCGTCATCGGATCAGAAATCTGGTAAACCTCACTGGGATAAAGAGTGCAGTTCGCAAATCATGTAAAAATAGTTCACGGGTTGAAATTTTTAAAACTTCTAAATTTTAATTAGCTGATATGTTTATTTCTTGGAGCTTTTATTTATTCTTTGACCAACGGGATAAACATTATAGATAGTGGTCATCTCATCGCGACAGTAGGAAACAGTCATTCTATAATGTTTTCTGCACAGGTGGGACGTTGATAGTGGTCAATTGTTGTGGATGATGCATTGTGTTACCCCTGGTTTTAGGGCAGGGTTGACTATTTGTTTTAGGTTGTAAGATAGTATGATGTTTTCCCACGTTTGGTTTGTGTTATGCATGTCTGATGTTGAAATCGCTTATGAAGAATAATTTCTTTGGCCTCTAGTGTAGTGGTAAATACTTTATCCATCTTAGTGGTGAAATTCTTCGTACTCAGATGGCTCCTGCACGGGGATTTCTATCAAATGATTACCCGACTAGAAATTGTCCCTGAGTCAGGTAGTTAGTTAATTTCTAACTTTATGCACTAGGTCTCTGCTGTCTCTAAATCGCTTCTGTGGCGATAAACTAATAGAAGTGGAAATTTATAGGGTACTATACCTGTTTCTAGCTTTCTACTTGAGTCTCGCGAACTGTTTTAAAAGCCATTTAGGGCAATTTCATCATATGATATTTTTGTCGTTTTTTAAAACGACTTTCGGAAAGGTCCAAAAAAACATTGAAAAATTTTTATTCAGAATTTGTGTAATAGCTCAGGAAGTATGCCTAATAAATGGTAAATTGTTCAGGTGGCCCAGCCGTAGAACGATCCTTAATTACGCCATTGTGTGTCTGATAGGTATGCATTTTATTTTGGCGTGTTGTTTAAAAAAGGAAATATAACAAAAGCAATTTTTTAATAGAATATTCGATACCTACGAAAATTTAAACTAATAACGTCACCAAGTAAGTGAAAATACATATGTTAGTTAATTAACGTCGAAAACGCTTGGTAACAAGTATTGCTAAAATTACCTATTAACTGAAATTGTCAGTGTATACTAAAATTGTCACACAACAGTAGGACGCACGTTGTCACACCACAACCACTAACTTTTAACAAAGTAATTAAGCAACCCTGAGAGATACGATTTAAAAAAAGTAATAAAATATAAATAAAATCTTGCAAATTATGAAAAAAACTGTCGAAGGGCCTGTCAGCCAATGAAATTATAGTGTTTTTTCTGTACAGAAAGTAAACATAGTAGCTTATTACTGTTTATGCGTCCACAGTAAATCAACCTAATTTGTATCAGTGGAGGCGTCAGGATCAATCCTTGGCCGCTTGGATTAAGTCCAAATAGCGATAAACTCAGAGGGATAAATAATGAGTAGGCTTCATCATAAAGAATAATATAAATATAAATCTATAAAAAAAGAAAAAAATGCCCCGTGCGCGACAGAATTCCATTAGCATGGTCATGTGGGATTGCAGGACTGAAATCTGCATCAGGAATACAATTAGCTATCTGGTGTGCCCACTGTGTCACTGCTTAGGAAGGCTACGGGAGCAATCAGGGACTACTGTAGCTATTCCATATGCTTCAGTCGACGTTCCAGGCATTGTAGGAGATTTTTGATGAACAGGGATCAAGTTGCTCAGGCACAGACCTCCTCTTGAACGTCATTATAATGTGTCCATCTTGAGCACTGTACCAGGACAGGCTCCGTGGAGGACAGACATGACGACTGTAGATTTTTCCGTCTCTTAGGTAGAGTGGTGTCCTCAAACCCAACACCACCACCCCACACCCACCTCCCCCCCCCGTTACCTGGTGGGGTATTGTGGCACACCTGCAACTATGTAGGCTACTGAACATTAGTCAATCGAGTTTGTTGACCAACTAGTCTTATAGTAGCTTTGGAGGAAAACATAAGCATCGTAACGCGTTCGCCTTCCTGCTGTCTAGGTGGCGTTCCAGGTCTTGATGTTAGGGAATTTGTTGGTTATCCGGGGAGCACTTCTTTGAGGGCGCGTAATTGTGAGTAGTTGTGATTGGGCCACCTTTCATCATAGATGGGCTGATCTCAATTGGTAGATTTCCGGTTGATATGGTGTTCTCTTTGTGCGTGTCTGGTGTGGTTTGATTCGTGGTTTGCGCTTCAGCTCACTCCGGGGTTACTTCCAGATGTTTTTTGGCTCTCAGGCGAGCATGTGCTGCTACCTAGTCTTTGATTATGTATGTCCTAATTCTAGGGATCTATGGTAAGGCATGCTTTGTGCTTTTGGTGTCAGTCTTGCCCCCCATGAGTTGCTTGTGAAGAAAGGCAGTGACTTAGTTGTTGATAAATAGCCAATGTTGTTGTCGGTCACAAATAGCTTGGAGTGGCTTGTGTTGGTGTCGGCTACGCGAGTTGGAAAGCCATGCAAGGTGGCATAATGGATGACATAAAATGGAGGTGTAGGAAAATTTTTGTTTTATTGTAGTAGTCAGTTTGGAAATCGTCGAAGGGCTATCACGCTGTGTCCATTCATTATGGCGTTGATCCCTAATGTACTGTTGTTCTTGTATGTTATGTTGTATTGTCGAACCCTTATTAATTATATCAATTGTAATCTTTCAGTTCAGCTACAGGTATCGCTAACTACTGAAGACAGTTTCCTCTTAGTAGTAGAACATCCGGTCATTGTATATGCCTTTTAGGTGAAGAGTAGCCAATTATAAGTTCGTGTGTTGCTTTACTAGTCTGTAGTTGTTGACTCGGCTTTCGTTTTGATTCTGTGTGATGCCATTGATTTTCCTGGTGTGAAATCGTCCTGAATTTGTTGGGTGTTTTCATCGGGTGGTTGTTGTGTCTAGTATCTGATCTGGTAGCGGCGTTTATATGCCCTGTTCATTTTGTAGCTGAACGCTGGTGTTAAGGGCGGTAAACTGTTGCTTACTGTTTACTAATAGGGTAAGCTTCGTGTGCACGTGTTCCTCAACTTTTTTGGGTGTTACATTGGTGTGCTTTGCGGCGTTCGTTTGTATATGTTCTTTGGATGGGGGATCTCCAGAAGCTTCTGGTATCTGTAAGTGGATGTTCCGAGTGCGTGTGTTTTATAAAATTGAAAAATCGATTTGTAGTTGCTCAAACGATACGTGTTTCATAGTGGAATTATCTTCTCTTCAAGATGCAGTATTTCCTTTTTGAGTAGTTCGTTTTCTGCGCTGATCGATTTATAGGACATTAGTCGTCAGATCGGCAATTAGTGTTCGAACAGTGGTGTCATCCCTTTTTGAGCATCAGTCATGGCAGCACTGCGATTTTATCATGTGAGTGAATTCTGGGTGATTTCCCGTGTTAATTGATTCATTCTGTTGTGTGCTTAGTGTCTTTAGGGCCCATTGGTTATTCTATGGCAGCATTGGTTGAGAAAATGGAGTATTTGCTACTGTGTCGCTCGTTGGAAAGTCCCGTGTTGTGGGAGGCAAAGTGGATGTATTTGTTGGAGAGTGTTGCTAGAGTTAATGCTTGATGATTTCGCTGTCAGCAGATGAGACGCATGGCAGCTGATGATGTGAGTCTATTGCGTGAGCTGGGGTACACATTGCTGTCGAGTCAATTTTGTGGTACAAATTATGTGGTTTGGTGCAGACTCACTTTAAAACTGACAAAGGTCCGTTGTCTAGCAGACTCAATAATTGTGGCAGTCATGCTTGTGCCATTATCTTGTTTTTTGTACAATGATAAAGGTGCAGAGATTAATAGTGGTGTTTTGATGAAATTATTACAAAGGCACCTTGTTTATCTGCTATCGTCTCGACTTGGTCATTTCTGGTGTATTTGGTACACGTTGTGCGAAATGCCTCATAATGATATGTATTGTGGAAGAGTACAGTAGCACATTTACCGCCGTCATTTGCTATTTTAATGGTTAAATCGATTTTGTTAAATCCCTGAAGTTTAACGCGAATAGGATCTATGTTTTGGTCTAGAAGGCATTTGCAGTCCAAAAATGAATACACCGATATAAAAATTCCCGATTCGACGATGCTGTCGTCCCCGCTCGCCATGACATTAATTGCTTGAGGGCGGACAAGCCCTGCGATTTATTGCTGTTTATTGTTCTCTAGCCAGAAGGTCACCGTCAGAGTTGGAATGTGTTACAGTAGTGTTTCATATATCGACAAATGGTGGCTGGACACGATGAACGCTCTTACCGTCATTCCATACAGAAAAAACACAATATTTATACGTGAATTTAACACAATTACAAAATAAACTATTTCATTATATGTCAAACAAAACCGCCAACACATGGATGTATAAACCATCCATATTAAATGGGAACAACTTCAATAAAATATACAAAATGTAGAGCCAAATAAAAACACGTCCGCACAGTCCAGAGAGGTATGAAGCTGCGAGGAAATACCAGCAGAATGGAAGGAAGGTTATCTGGTCAAGTTGCCTAAGAAGGGAAATTTACAAGAGTGCACAAATTATAGAGGAATAATGTAACTATCAGTGCTAGGAAAAGTATTAAACAGAATCATCCTTGAGAGATTAAAAGAGTCCATAGACAAGCAACTGAGAGATGAACGAGCAGGTTTTCGACAAAACAGATCCTGTACAGACCATGTAGCCACATTGAGAATAATAGTTGAATGTGATGCTTAACTGTAGTTTTATTTTCAACTCGCCCCATTCTTTTTCTCTAGGCAATTAATTGCGTTTTTCTTCATGAGGGATTACGGTAGGTTTAATTTTAAGAGTTGCACCAGTCTTCTTTTCTTGGTAAAATAATTGTGTTCATTCAATTTAGTAGACAGTTGAGCGCGTAGTATTTTAGGCTGGATAGATTTTGTCAGCTAGGAAATCCGAAAACCCGCACCTACCCGGTAAATCGAGGGGTGGGGGTATTGAACCTCGACCCAGGTAACGTAGAACGTATCAAAGTTGATTCTGCTCACGCGGTCGGGGTAACCTTATCTAACATGACGCAATAGGAGTTGCGCGGGAGCAGGAATAAACATGCGTCACGAGTAGCTTACGTTATCATTGGCGGGTTTCAATAGTTTATTAATTGCATAAATATTATTGGTTTAAGGCGGCTCCAGAGAGACGCCACGCGATGACGTATGGCGTGGGTTATAGCGTCGTTTTTTATGATATATATACCCGCGTCTAGTCATTAGCGGGTCTCTTTGTCTCCAGAAATATCAGCCGTGAATCTAAGTCATATTCGTCTGCTCTTAAGTGAGAAATTCGAGAATTGGGTATGTAGGCATCTTAATTTAGCGGTGTAGATAATGCGTTTCTTAATAGAATCTTAGCACGATAAAGTAAAGTTTCTTCGGGAAGTTAACTTAAATTTTATAAACGAAAGTGCCATCCATTGCTATCTTAGAATAAAACTGTAAGTTGTGCTTAGTTGTCAGTCATGGCACACTTCATGGTAAGTCTAACTTGTACGAAATGCATCGCCAGAGGTGAACAGAAAATTGGTGACGCAGTAGTTACTGGCGCAAGTACGTCTGCACCATTGAGGAAGATTAGCATACATTCTTTTTCAGTGAAGGGAAAAGCCCCATGTTCTGCGGAGAACGTGTTTATCTATAAAATCCAGAGCTCTTAGCCTCGAATATAAACCAACTCCAAAGAGCTGCCGTGGCTGGAGGTTGGTGATCTATTCGTACACCGCCATTAATAATGCTCGTTTGTCCCTAAACCCATAAACGGGTTAAATCGGATAATCCCGATAATGAATTAAGTTGGAATGCAATCAGGGAAATGCCTGCTACATTGGAGTTAAGTACCTAAGTCTAAAGCCAAGTCATCAGCTACAATATTCGTGGCGAGGAGATTGGGTCAACCATTACTTCCGAAATGATTTTAGAGAGGAGAGACAGAAGTTATTGGGAGTCAGATAGTCAGAACAGTGGCAACCTCTGAGGTTGCACTGAAGAAAGGTCCGTAGTGGTCAGTTTTTTGTGTTTGCAGTGTAGGACTTTAGAAAAGTTCATTTACAGTTTGTGTGTAGACTGTTTGTCTTTCTTTGCTTGGCCCAGTAGGTAGCTCTATTTATGCCTCCTGGCACACGGGGCATTGAGAAGGACCCCCAGTAGTAGGGGTTGGGCCCTTCCGATGGGCAGCGGGGCCCGGCCCTCGCGCCCTGCCCTGGGTGTCCGTCAAGGGGAGTGACCATAACGTTTTGCAGATATTATAGACATACTTCCATAGCGCATCATGTGCTTGGCATCGGATTTTGCTCTGGTGCGCCTCTTGGCTGGTTGCCTCCGTCTTCAGCACCTTGACTTTTGCTTAGGGAACAGGAACTGTGGTCTTGATCGAGTGTGATTAGGAGGGCCTGGGCCTGTTCTTGGTTTTTCAGCCGCTGATGGCGGTACTTAGAAAAAAAAAGCACACATCCTCCTCGTCAAGGAGCTTGGGCTCGACTGGGTTAGACAGTTAGTGAGGTCTACAGCCGGGACATTGGTGGTAGAGTTTCAATAATTAATCCATAGTATAGTTAGGAATGGTGGCTCGTACTTAGAGAACCTCCCTAAGGGGGGACCAAAGATTGTTTTATTGTGTTTAACCATTTAATTCTTTTTCCCATTTGCATGATTGAAAAGAGGTGGGGGGACGGGTTGAGGTTTATTTCCTGGCATTTTTAATTGTTAGTTTCTTTTTCCAGAGTGTGCGTACCACGCACGTTATTTATTTTGGATGTGTTATTTATTTTGTTTGTGTAAAATAAATTAACTATAAACTGTTATTTCTGCGATTCAGGTTTCTGTCTTATATTACAACTATACTGTTCGCTTATAATTGTCTGTATTGTTGTGTCTGTGGCACTTTGGTGTATACTGATCTCCTTTTAAAGGTAGTCAAATGGTGGCTGAGTCTATAGCTTCTTAGCGAAGTTGATTAGTCACGAGTGGCGAGGGGAGAGTACATCTTCGGTTATTCCCCTTTCGAAGCTAATAGGTCTTCATATTTCACACATTCACTATCATTTCTCCATACAAAATCTATCTTCTCGGACATTATCATACTAAGTGTATTGTCTTTACAATCAGACCTAACTCTATTTATATCATAATTCCACTTCGTGACACTTGAACAATAAAAAAAAAGGTCTGGAATGGAAATCACCGCTTTACATCGGATTCGTGTGGGACTATGAAAAATGCATGTGGGGATCAATGTAGGACACGTGATTCAATTTGGAAACTTGGAGTGAGGCATTATGGAGTTTCCATGAAGATCATTAAACTAAAACGGTAAGACCTATGAAGACATTGACATGCAAGAGTTTCTCCATGAAGGACAACTTACAGAAATCGTTTAGGATTAGAAACAGGGGTTGAGACTGGGATGCCTCTTGTCTCCTTTTCTTTTCTTACTAGCCATCAGATATGGGTTATGATAAAAATTCGACATCACTCATCAGAAATGGGAATCTGACTAACAGCTTGATGATCTGGATTTTGCAGATGACTTGACAATTTGTCCCATAACAATCATCAAGATGCAAGAATCTGACTAACAGCTTGTAGTGATAATCTGGATTTTTAGCCTAAGATGCCCGAATTGTGTTGACTTGACACTTCGCGCTGTCCCCTTGGTAGTATAAAACGGATCTCATAATCAGATGCAAGAGAGAAAATGAGGGGTGCGCCAATATGTCTGATGAGGTTATTACAACAAGTGGGCCTGAAAAACAGTTGTAGTAAAAAACCCCGCTTTTTTGCTGCGAGATAAAGGGAAGGGCCGATGATATATATCGCTCATTTCGTAGTAATGATTTTCTGACGTCACCTAACAAGGTAGATAATAAATAAACCCAGCCCCGATTGTGTTACTGACGATATGGAGCATCTCACACGCCAGCATCGCGCTGAATTTTAGTGTATTAGCCATGGTAATGTTAGAGCACGATCCCGCCGTGTTTTTTTTCATAAAACTTTACTCGCTTTTTTTGTTGACGTTTACATAAACTTAAAAACGAAACATTTTTAATGGGGCATTTCGCCCGATTGATAGAGTTTGTTTGGACTGCGGCAAAAAAACTACATTTGACTTATAATTAACGATAACCTTGGTGCTCATCGCCAAACTACTGTCTGAAATTAAATACGAATTAATACTTTTGAACTTTAACGCAGCGTTAACTAATAGTTAATAAATCTTTCATTTTTTGGTTAGTGGTAACACGGAACAGACATTGACACAGTAATATTTAACGGAATAGTTAGTAGTAAGCCTCCGTTCTTAACACCCACGCCGCGTTTATATTTAACAAAAAAAAGAGAAATCAAAACCCACGCTTTGTATTGCTATGACCAGTGGTATCGCGGCACCTTGGGTGGGCACCTGAAGGTGTGATATATACACACAACTGACAGTTGACCCATACCACTTGATCGCGAGTATGATGGTTTTTTGATCGTCACTATCTTGGAAACAAGTTAGTTATTTGCCCAATAAAAATTAACATTAAACAAATAAACTAGCTAAAACAAAACAAACAAAACAAAACACCCACATCAGAAGAGATGATGAGAGGGGGTTAAGATGGGCCGACTTGTCTCTGTAAAAATTTTTATTTGGGACGATTGCACAGTGACAAACTAGTAAGGTTGAAAGGCTGGCACTTCTAAACCCATAATGAAAACACTACTGGACCATAAAAAATTCATATGCATGTAGAGTTAGTAGCGTGGGGTGGCAATTCACCATGTAACCACAGAAGCCTCCGAAAAACACTGGCTCCTAGCATAAATAATGTGTTTTTAGCGGAAAATATTTTTTTTTTTTTGTAATGTGAGCCCCCCGTTTTGGTGTCCAAAGTATTAACCATAATTAACTATCATAAAATGGACCAAAGTTATTGTAATGAGGATAATACTATATGTCTAGTTAGCACTAAAGACGGACAGACTGTGGTTCCTGAACACGTTGTTTTTTTTTTCATAACTTTAGTGGGGACGCCAGCTTTAAGTCTAAGGTGAGGGGTAGCGCAGAAGGATTGAGTATAATTCAAATTCTAGTTACTTTAATTATAAACATAATTATCTTGACTTGGTATAAAGAGTGAAAGGGGAGAGGAGGACGAGATAAGGATAAAGGTAAACTAAAAACGAAAAGCATCTTTTTATCTATTGGGCTTTCTGTCCCATTTAATAAAACTAACGCAGGGACTGACCAATCGACTACCAGACACAGAGTTTGTTTGGAATTTGTTTTGGCTGTTTTCTTAGAATTATATAAAATTAATTCTAAAAATTAAACTACATTTCGACAGCTTCTGGTCTGTCGCACAGTTTTCGCATTGGCCAGTACATAATAGATATTGGCAAAAAAACTTTCAATGCTCATCGCCAGTTGACAAAAACTTTTTAAATGCTATCAAATACGCTGAGCTTTCGCGCATCGAAAATAATGCTGTTGTCATCCTTTTCGGCCCCATCATTTATATTTTGGTTGTCGTTCCCTCCCTCTCCGACAAATAAAGAATTAAATCTCGCAGTGCGTGGGGCGAGGGCAGATTCTGTAAAAATTGGCTGAGTGCCATTCTTTGGGTCAGCGTTATTTGTTAAATATTTCTGTGAAAATTGCCGGTAAGAATGATTTCTGTATTAATATGTTTAATGGTCATCTGCAGACTTGATTACTGAGTTTGCCGAAAAGTTGTGCGTGGACATGCCTGGGAAACAGACATTGTTGAGTTCCTTCTGTATTATGTCGAATGTATTTTGTTTTTATATTGTATTTGAATATGTTAGTAAGCCTCCGTGTTCCATGAATCACTGTTCAGCATGGCCTGGTGGCCCAACATTCCCCATTTATAAAAACAAGTGCTTTTACAAAAGGATGTGGTTTTACTCCTCATTATTGTATTGTGGACTCCCTCCTCTGTACTTAAGTACGAGTGCATCTGCCAAGGCGACCTTAGGGTGTGGGCTACTGGCTAAGGTCGTGTGTCATTAAATTTGGGGGCGTGTGCCACAACCGGTAGCACGCGAGGATGAGCCCCCCTTCCAATGTGTTGGGTGGGCGGAGCTGATGTCGTAGGAAAGAGCTCTTGTGATTGTGAATCAGGCTCTTGTTCCTCATATGCCAGTTGACTTGAACAAACGAATAAATAAACTCTTCGAGCGGGATTTTGTGGGCCACTTGGGTGCTTTTATGTTGTTTGACAGGTCTAAGCCACTATGTCTGTGACAATTGATCTTAAATCTAAATTAAAAAACTGGGTATCTCTGTCGCCATTATTGGGTCGCATTCTGCACGTTAAACTCTTGACCAAAACCCTAATGCAAAACAAAAACAACATACATAAATTGCTTCAACAGTTGCCCGATGCTAATCTGATAGAAGCAATAAAAGCACAGTCAATAGTCTAAATTCATAATCATTATATGAATGACGAAACACCCACGAATCTCACCTTGTCAAACTGATCCTTCCACCGTTACTTAACCTACACCCCCTCAATCATCTATTCACCACGCACGCACTCATGGCGATGTCAATCCAATGACCGGCGGACCCACTGTGTTGTGCATGAGCTGGCAACACTCCTTTCGCACCATGTAACGGTGCAGCTGTTGTACGGTAACTTTTACTTACTGACTTTCGTTAAAGAACAGCTTGACTCAGCTATTCATACCACAACATTCACACACCACACTCATGCATTGGTCTGTTACCAATGAGGAACACAGTAAGGTCTCGTTGTGCGTGGGGCTAGGCAATCTCACCATTGTAACACAAGATTGCTACGGCCTTATTTTTTTTCTTCTGCCCTAGCATATGAATAACATTTATTATGGAGGCAAAACTGGCCACTGACATTGTGCCCCATGCTGGGACTTTAGGAGCGGAGAATTCTGCTCTGAGTGCCTCCCTCCTCTTTCCTTAAACTGTATATACCTTGAACCAGTGAGCCCAACGTGTTCTCACAAACCATTTCCTCCATACATAATGCATCATAATTAATCATAAAAATGGACTTAGTATAATTTTCAACTGTATGTACAACAAATACTCTCGAGTTATGAGGATAAGCTCGCTACCTCGGCTTAAATGATCTATCTCAATATTCCAGTTTAACCTGCTCTTCTGAAGCATGTCGTATGTGGACGACCTGGTGCTGCCATGGGAATCTCGTTCTACCTGTAAACAAGTCGTTACCGAAAACAAATCAACTGGCCATTGTCACGGTAAATGCTTCCTTATAGGCTTCTGTAGGATTCAAACTTGTGTCGCCCTGCTCCGCAAGGAGCAAACAGAAATTTAGTTTCAAATGCGCTTTACGCGGAGTGGACTCCGCGCATCTCCAGAAAAAAAAAAAAATAAAAAAATGCTAAATGCTATTCTCACCGTCACACTAAACTACATTAAATATCATACAGTAGGTATTATTACGTTAATCGTCGAATTTTACACTCAATTACGCTTACTTTAGCCAAAATAAATTTACTGCTGGCTCGCCCATATTTTCGATGTGCGCGAAGCATGCTTGGATGTAAATTATTCAAGATTGATGAAAATGCCATAATAATGCATTTAAATTAAGTTGTGGTGTAGAATTGTGTTATATTAAATAGCTGTAGGTTTTATTTGTGTTTTCATGCATTCTAGAGCAAAATATCGCGAGTGTTGTTTAAGTAGCCAAGATTAATACGCCTAGCGCAGTAAAGTGAGTGAGGACCATCTCTAGACGCCACGGGAACAGCCGCAGGTACAGAAGTAGAAAGAAACGTCATTTGTGGAATGGCAGCCAGAGAATCAGGTGCTATAACTGCGCTGATTTTGGGAATCATATAGCTGCCAGGTGTCCATGTGGTCCTCTACCTAGAAGATGTTTCCAATGCAAGTCAGCACAGCGAGCTGTCCGTTTGGTAACTCTGCGGCTAGGGCATCACACAAAGTGGAGCGCAGGCAGAAGGACCGCCACTCAGAAGGAAGGTTAGAGATTCAACCATCGCAGGAAATGTCGACCAGCAGCGGACCAAATCCCCAGGAGCTTGAAGAAAGAAACGTGAAGGGAGAGCACCATGAAAAACCGGGATCAAGATGTAGGAGGTCGGCTCCTGAAGGAGTAGGGCTGATGGAAGGAAAAGAGGTAAATTGTGTGTTTGACACAGGTTCACAGGTGTCTACCATCACAGAGCAATGTTTCAGGGAGATGTTTGGAGGGCTCCCCTTGGATGAGGGTAGATGGGTGCGCCTGACAGCAGCAAATGGTGCCACCATTCCATATATTGGTCACTTAGTGGTGGACATACAAGTTGGGTGCACAGTAGTGAAAAAACTGTGGGGTTTATGTTGTCAAGGAAGTACAAGGACCTAGAAACCAGAAGAAAACACCAGGGATTATAGGTACTAATGTCCTTGTGGAAATCCCAAACATACAGAACATACTAAAATGGAACCCTCCAAGGGATGAGGAGATGACGCAGAAATCAGACTCTATAAAAGTATGGGTAGCTGGGAGAAAGCAAACCCACACACCTGCTCGATCGATCAGGGCCATAACAGTCAAATGCAGGGGAAGAGGCCAGTCAGAAAGTACTTTTCTCTTTGAGCCAAACAGAGACTTAGAACACAGAGGGCTGATTATGAGTCATACATTGACTGTTCTTAGAAGTGGGTCTTGTGATATTCAGGCCATAAATTTGGGAGATGAGGACTTGTTTTTAGCTCCCGGGACACAAGTAGGAATACTGACAGAAGCTGGGGTGGACTATAGCACATATTTCAGAGTTGTAGGAGCTCAAGAGGTAGAAATGTCAGCAAGTCCACCATACACGAATCCAGAGCAAGAGATGTGCCCAATTGACCTGACCGGGTTTGAGGGCAGTGAGACTGAAGAGCAGGAAGTAAGAGCATTGTTGAGACGCTATGCCGATCTTTTTGCCACAGATGAGACAGATGTAGGGTACACGGACAGGGTAAAGCACACCATCCCATTAACAGATGACACCCCAGTTAAGCAGCCTTACAGGAGAATACCTCCTGCTTTCTATAAAGAGGTACAGGATCACCTACAAGGATTGCTTGACAAAACTCAAATAATCAAGGAGAGTTTGCAGTCCTTGGGGCCTCCCCAATAGTTTTGGTCCGGAAGAAAGATGGTCGGCTTAGACTCTGCGTAGACTTCAGGGCACTCAACAGCAAGACGAAGAGGGATGCATACCCTCTACCCCGAGTAGATGAGTACATGGATGCGTTAGGAGGAGCAAAGATATTCTCATCGCTTGATCTGGCAAGTGGTTACTATCAAGTAGCAATGGATGAGAAAGACCAAGAGAAAACCGCCTTCACTACCCCTTTTGGACTTTATGAATACACCAGGATGCCTATGGGTTTAGCCAACTCGGCCAGCACCTTTCAACGATTAATGCAGAGCAGTATGCATGATTTAGTGTTCCAGCTGATACTAGTATACCTTGATGACATTTTGGTGTACTCTGCTGACTTCACTAATCATTTGAGCCGACTGGAGAAAGTATTCTCTAAGCTACGCCAGCTAGGGCTGAAGTTGAATGGAGGAAAGTGTAAGCTGTTTAGGACGACGATTGAATTCTTGGGGCATACTATATCGGCAGACGGAATAGGAGCTATGGAAGACAAGGTGAAGGCTGTTCAAGAGGCCCCTGTACCACGTTCCCAGACTGAGTTAACGGTCATTCCTGGGATTGGCCAGTTACTACCGCAGATTTGTGCCGGGCTTTGCAAAGATAGCCAAACCGCTACATGATTTAGTAGCTGCGCTCAATCAAGGCATGCAGACTAAAAGACGAAGTAAGTCACCCATAGGAGAGTTGTGGACAGAAGAGTGTGCTGTAGCCTTTGAGACACTGAAAAAGGCACTAACCTCCACACCGCTACTAGGGTTCCCTAACTTCTCGCTACCATTTATCCTGGAGGTAGATGCATCATTTGAAGGATTGGGAGCAATTCTCTCGCAAGTACAAGATGGAACAAAGAAAGTCTTGGCATATGCAAGTCGCACACTTCGACCCTCTGAAAGAAACTCAAAAAGCAGTATGAGACTGGAACTGCTAGGTCTTAAGTGGGCCATGACTGAGAAGTTCAGAGGTTACCTGCTAGGATCACAAGTAGAGGTATTTACAGACAATAGGGGTCTGGCCTTCTGGGAGAAAGCTAAACTGGGAGCTATAGAGCAGAGATGGATGGCCCAGATGGCGATGTTTAACTACACAATCCGACATCGGGCAGCAAGAGCCAATGGAAATGCAGATTATTTGTCCCGTTTTCCTATTGAAACCGCAGGCGAGGAACTGGAGGATGACGCAGATGTTGCAATAAGTGGCATAACAGCTGAGGTTATCGGAGAGTTTACCCAGATACCATATGAGATAGGGTTGATGACAGCAACAAGCCAGAAAGATATCAGTGAAAGGGTACCGGCCGAATCAACCACAGCACCAGCAACCACTCAAGCATTTCCCACCTATTTGCGTGAGGAATTGATAAATCTCCAGGGAGCGGATGATGTGGTAGCGATGGTTAGGAAGATGGTAAAGGATGGCACCAGACCTGCAGGAAAAGATGCTCGAAAGATCCCCTTGGCTGCAAGGAAACTACTTAATCAGAGTAACCGGCTCGAAGTGACAGATGGGTTGTTATACCGGACAGTGAAGGGATCAGATGGATCCAGCATAAAACAACTGGTAATACCTGAGTCCATGAAACCACGGATACTAGACTCTGCTCACAGGGTGGGCCATCAGGGAAGAGAGCGCATGCTGCAGTTGCTGAGAAGTAGGTGCTTCTGGGTAGGCATCACAGCTGATGTTGACGTCTTTTGTCGCAGATGCAACCGATGTAACGTTGCCAAGGCACCTCAACTGAAGTTTCATGGGCCATCGGGAAACTTGATTGCCTCCAGACCACTTGAGGTGGTAGCAATGGATTTCACCCTGCTAGAGCGGGATTCCAAAGGGTTCGAGAATGTATTAGTGCTGACAGATGTGTTCAGCAAGTACACCATTGCTATACCAACAAGAGACCAAAAAGCAACAACAGTCACCAAGGCCTGGTGGAAAAGTGGTTTCCAGTATCTCGGGAGCTCCTCAGAGGATACACTCTGATCAAGGCCCGGAACTTCGAGTCAGCGATAGTCGCAGAGCTGTGCAAGGTATTATGGAGTCCACAAAGAGCCGCACTACAGCTTACAATCCTAAAGGCAACGGGCAGTACGAGCGCTTCAACAAGACGTTGCATGATCTGCTGAGACCCCATGACAGCCGACCAGAAGCACGAAGGTGGTCTGAGCATCTAGCGGAGGTGGTTATGGTCTACAACTCTACCCCCCCACTCTTCGACAGGGTAGGTACTCACCATACTACCTCCTCTTCGGCAGAGAACCGAGGCTTCCTCTAGACTTCATGATAGGCACGCGCCCAGATGAAGAGCCGGAGACAACTGACGAGTGGCTGCAAGGTCACCTAGAGAGGTTGCACATAGCCCACCAAAAAGCTGCAGAGAGAATGCAGAAAATGGCCGCTGACAGGAGGGAGAGAAGTAATCAGCTTCCTAGGCCCCACACCATTGAGAGTGGGTGAAAGAGTGCGGAAAAGAGTGCACTACACTGACAGGGCCAAAATACAAGACGTGTGGTCCAACGACGAATTCATTGTATCGTCAATTCCAGAAGCAAGCGGTGGTCCTTATGTGATAAGGCCAGCGAGCAACAAAGATCTGAAGATGAGGGTTGCGGCGCACGAACTAAGACGAAGTGAGGACAAAGATGATTCTCCGAATCTGGTAGATGCTACACTAGGCCTACCTGAGGCACCAGCTTCGCCAGATGAGACAGATCCTGGGGAGGACGTGCATGGTCTAATGCCCGAACCAGGCTGGTATGCCCTGCAGCCAATAGAGGGTCCTGCCCCAAAACGATCTGAGAGGTTACAACTGAAGCGCCAGAGGGAGTGATGTTGTCGGGACGACAACAAAATCAGGAGGGAGATGTGTGATGGGGCCGAAAAGGAGACGCCCGCCCCCTACCTGTTTCTAGGCAGATTTATCGCCCGTATTTTCGATGTGCGCGAAGCATGCTTGGATGTAAATTATTTGTTGCGTGATAAATTCTCGCAACATCATTTTTTACAATATCTATTTTATAACGCAAGGGCAACAACTGCTTGAAATTTATAGTTACTTTTCTCGGTAAGCATTTGTCTTCTCGCGTTGGTATTGAATGCAGTTGAGTTTTTGAGCTGTGGTCATTTTTCGCGCCGGACTGCGCATGACTGGTCTTGCTTTTTGGTCGATCGGTTTCCGCCCACCACTAGTGGGGTGAGCGATTTGAATGGCGAAAGAGATGCCTCGTTGAAGAGGGGATCTCCGCTATTTTTTTGTTCTGTCAGGGATGTGTAGTCCTCTTAATGGATATTTCGTTTATTCGAGATAATACCTCTAGTGTTTCCCACATGTCGGGAGGCATAATATTTCTGTGTATTTCCGGAAGGCAAGGTAAATTAACATTTTCATTAACTCTATCGATTTTTGGTCGTGAACGATTTCTGGTTCATAGCCTGTCTTCTAAAGTCGTCGTCACGAGATGTTTTCCTAGCTCACATGTCGCTGTATTGTGCTGCATCGGTTGATGCAGGTCCCATGGACTATTACTTGCTACTTGGTTACCTGAAAAACTAGGTTTTGAAAAACCTTTGTTATCTAGAGGATATTTTTGAGGACATTATTTATACTTCGGCAGACGTGTCTGTCTTGCTGAAGTCAGATTAAGGAGAGTGAACTGATCTCATACATCTGGTTATCTCCTGGCTGTTATAGAAAAGGATGGAGTTTTTCACCTGACTACATTTACAGCACTATGAAATATAACATGCATCTGACTCATCATTGTAATGCTGTCTACCGTCTATTGCTGTATTGAATGTTGCTGTGATAATGACTGTTTGATGTGTCTACATATTCGCGTAACCATTTTGTCACTGTGGCGTCCACAATAAATAATGAAGAAAAACGTCAACGGCTGTTTCAAGAATCATTGACTTTATACGTCGTGAGTTTACTGACGTCCTATGTGGATTGCCCTGTTATTTTTGTATGAACATTGTTTTGACTGAACACATCTGCACACTACACAAAACCAGACATGCGGATACCATCCATCATCATATGGCATCACGCATCATTTGGTGGCCATAAGCTGGTTTGATTCTGGTACCAGCAAACACGGGGTCCCTTACCCACTTCATTTTCAACAAGAATTCATCAGCATCCTTCAAGAAATTAACATTCTTCAAGACAGTCAACATCTTCAAAATTTTCAAAGTACTCGGCGTTGCCCGGTAAAAGTCAAAATTTCAACTTTTTGACGGAAAACAAGAATTTGACAGTACCCGGCGTTGTTACATGTTGCCGGATAACTCGGACTGCTGTTATCTTTTACGCAAGTCAAGCAAGTTGCTGCTGTCAAGGTTCCAGTGCTGTCGTTTTTGTGAAGGTCAAGTGCCGGTTGAAACGGGTTGTTTTCTGAAGAAGGCCAAGTACCGATTTCCATCAACTTACTTTTGGATTAGAAGGTCAAGTGCCGAAACAACTCAACACACAGTATGTCAGAAGCTCAAGTACCATCGTCTTAGCAGTGGAAGCAGTTCAGATGTGCCATCATCGTTGGAGCTTCGCTCTTTAGGACGTTGATTGACATCCGTTTTTTCTGCTGTTCGACGATTGGAAGCTTATAAGTTAAGTGGCCTGTTTGTATGTAAACTGTGCCCTTATACTTCTGCTGAGTCTTCTGTGTATCATCTCATTCTATATGTTATATGTCTATATGTTATTTGTATATTTATATGTTTATATTTCAGCGGGTTCTCGGTTGGGTGGTGTCTCCGTTAGATTATGCCACGTCATAGAGGTCGTCTATTGTGAGCGTTTTCTGTTAGGGTTTGCAAATTTCCGATACTGGAATTTGCTAAGCGACTTCTGTTGCTATTTATGTTAGCTGTGATGACATGTTTTAATATTGTTTTCGTTATTATTTCGCATTCTTTAGTTTTGTTTTGATTTGTTTGTATTTGTTAGCCTACTCTTGTCTATAATTTAGTTTCATACAACATTTTTGTTTATACACTGTGGTGTCATGTATTTTGTTTAATTCTATCGTAGATATCGTCACATTTTTTGTGATATTTCATTAATTTCTGCTTTATTTTTAGTTGATTTCTGCGAACGTTTTTGTATTGTTGCTGATCTTTGTTATTGTTTACATTGTTATTGTTTACATTGTTTGCATTGTTTACATTTTCAATGTTTACATTCTGCATGTGTTTACATAGTCATTGTTTACAGTTATAGTAATTAGTTAATGGGCTATGCTAATGCACTGTTACTACTACACTGATGATAAATGAATGATGAATAGTGTCGTGCACTATTGAATGAGAAGTGCACTTATGATCAAGAATTGATTGGTGATATTTCATATACAAGTTCTTTGATTGGAGACTTGTTTCCCACAGAGACTGGGATAATATAAGGTGATGTGAATATACAAGTGCTTAATTAAGACTTGTTACACTTAGGTTTGAAATAAATTAGTTAATTATTTCAGGTTTTGGACGCATATGTTAGACAACATGTCTACATTTGAGCACTTTATTGAGCAGGGTAAATTGCTTGGGAAGACTGGTGATAAGTTAGAAGAATTTGCAACTGCTCGATATGATAAAGCAATGGAAGCTGAACAAAAGAAACTGCATATGGAAGCTGAACAAAAGAAACTGCAGATGCAGGTGGATGAAAAAAGATTCCAAATGGAAATGGAAAAACAAAAAAGGGAATCAGAAGCTGAGGAAAGAAAACTCCAGCTAGAGGCTGAAAATAAAAGACTTGAAAAAGAGGCTGAGAATAAAAGACTTGAAAAAGAGGCTGAAAATAAAAGACTTGAAAAAGAGGCTGAAAAGAAAAGACTTGAAAAAGAGGCTGAAAATAAAAGACTTGAAAAAGAAGCTGAAAGACTTCAAATAGAGGCTCAGGCTGAGGAGAGAAGATTACAGAGAGAATCTGATGAGAGGAAAGAGAAAGCAAAAATGGAACATGAAGAAAAGGTCTTAGCTTTAGAGTTGGAAAAAATTGAAATTGATGAACATGAGTAATGGTAATGATTCAAACAAGGGTTCATCTTCTGGTAAGGCTAATAATGATACTTTTAAGATTAAGTTACCAACTTTTAGTCCTTCCAGTGATGACATAATGTTCTATCTGGACAGATTTGAACAAGCATGTACAGCTCATAACATAGACAAAGCAAAATATGTTTATCAGTTATCAGGGATACTGACAGGTAAAGCTCTAAGTATATTAAATATGGTGGATGAACCTGACAAGAACAATTATGAGGTTGTCAGGGCCGCTCTGTTAAAGAAATATCAGCTTAACGAAGACGGCTATCGTCTACAATTTAAAAAACATGTTACCTGAAAATGGAGTTGAATTCTCCGAGTTTATTGCAAGAATACGCATTACTTTCTCACGATGGGTTGAACTATCTAAGACGGAAAAAACTTATGAAGGACTTATGGACTTAATACTTAGAGACAAAGTCATGTCGTCTGTCAATGAGTCTTTCCTTGCTTTCCTTCATGAACGTAAACCTAAAACAATAAAAGAAATGGAAGATTTCTGTTGCCAATACGTAACTGCACACCCACACATAACCATGGGTAACTCTAAGGTGAAAGAAGGTTTACCAGTTGCTTCGGCAGCTCCGTATGGTCAAAACTTTGCTCGTAGATTCCAACAAAATTTTGATAGAAAGAGCAGCGGTAATTTCTGTCAAAATCATGGAAACCAATTTCATGGTGATTCTTCTTCGAAGAATTGGAGACAACCTGATAGTGGTCGTTACTATCATCCTAATAATTATAAGCATTTCAAAAGAGGATATGGTAATAGAGGTTATTCCTGCCGAAGACCTCAGAACCAAACAAATAGATGTTCGCATCAATGTGAACATGATAGTAATCGTGGAAACTGGAATTCGAACCAGGATAACAATTACAATAGAGACAATAATAACTGCAGAGATAATAATAACTCTGATAACTTCAGAGGTAATAATAGTCGGGGTAGATCTCAACACAAAAAAAAAGAGATATCAGCAGGCTAATGCTGTACAACAGGAAACTGAGGGAGCCTGTAATCATGTTGTTGATAATAAAAAACTTTGACGCTGTCACTGGTTCTGCTTTTGACTTTGAGAGAGCAAACAAATGCCCCCAATGCAGTACTTTATTCGAACCGGGTACCATAACTACTTTGAGTTGTGGTCACCCACTTCCCGCTCTTCCTGCTGCTGTTGCGCATGACGGGAGGGGTTCTTTAATTCTACATAAGGGTCTTGTTAATGATACTCCGGTCTCACTACTTTTCGATTCCGGATGCACCACTATTGGTGTTAGACAATCGCTTGTAGATCCATCTTGTGCTACAGGAAGGGTTATTAAATGTGTCACATTTGGCGGCACTCTAGAAAAATATCCTACTGCTGTAATTCGCATTGCCACTCCTTTCTTTACTGGAGATGTGCATGCTTGTCTCTTACCTAATCCTATTGCGGACCTTATTATTGGTCGTATTCACGGAGTTAGGGAGTGTACCCCACAGCAGATTGCTGCTTGGGAAGATAATAACATGCAAGCTACAAATGCAGTAGTTACAAGAGCACAAGCTCTACAAACACCCGAAACTTCACTGAATAGTGATAAGGAAGTTGATAGCCAAGATAGTCACTTAGTGATCACTCGTGACTCTTTCATAAAATTGCAAGAAGAAGATCCTTCTTTAAAAAAATTCTTCGTTCTTGCGAAGAAAGGTGATCCGAATCAGGATACAAATAGAAAATCTTGGATTGCAATGAGAAACGGCGTACTTGTACGTATGGTACAAGATTCGACTACGTCGGCACATTCGCAAATTCTTGTTCCCAAGAGCATGAGAGTGCAAATATTACAACATGCTCATGACTCGCAATGTGCTGGACATATGGGTTTTTCCCGTACGAAGTCGAGAGTCCTTGCGGCTTTCTTTTGGCCTTTTGTCAATAAGGACATTCGTATTTACTGCCGATCATGCAAGGTATGTCAGGAGGTCAAATCTAGAGGACCACGACATGCTGCGCCTATCCAGGCTGCTGACATTCCTATTCGGCCGTTTCAGAAAATGGCCATAGATATTATTGGCCCTTTTAAGGTCAAGTCGGCCAGAGGACATCAGTTTATCCTTACATGTGTCGATATGTGCACACGTTGGCCAGAGGCTATTCCTCTTAAGAGCATATCTACTACAGATATCGCAGATGCTCTTTGGTTGATATTTTCTCGCTTGGGGTTCCCCAGAGAAATATTATCAGACCATGGCACTCAACTCATATCTGACACTATGTCACAGGTAATGTCTACCTTACATATTGAACGATCTCTCAGTAGTATCTACCATCCTATGTCTAATGGGTTAGTTGAGCGTCTGAATAGAACGCTCAAGACTTTGCTTGGTAAGATAACTGAAGATCATCCTCAAGATTGGGACAGGGTTTTACCCGCGGCTCTCTTTGCCTATAGAGAAGTCCCTAATGAACACACAGGATTTTTCTCCCTTCGAACTTGTCTTTGGCGCGCGTCCACGCGGCCCTATGTCTTTATTACATGATCTCATCACTGCCGATGATATTAGCGATGAAACTCAATCCTCATATGAGTATGTCATTGCTCTTAGACAAAAGATCATTGAGGCATGTAAGCTAGCAACTGCTTCATCAGAAATTGCTAAAGAGAAGGCAAGACAGTTTGCTAATAAGAATAGATGTCTACGACAACTTTGTCCAGGTGACAAAGCATTCGTCCTACTCCCCAGTAGGGAAAATAGACTTCTTATTGCATGGAAAGGTCCGTATGCAATAGTCTCTCGGATTTCCGATGTTGACTATGTGGTAGATATTGATGGAAAGCATAAAACTTTCCACATAAACATGCTTTCGGAATTTCACGAACGTCCGGACTATTTGCTGCCTATTTTCCAGGCAACGGATGATGCTCCTGCACCTCACGGTCATTATTCATCCCTGTCTGTCATACAGGATGAGGAAGCTACCTTCTCTGATGTCAATCTTCCCCTTCCAGTGGTTCCATTACATTCCACGGAATCTTGGAAAAACGTTTCTGTTTCTCCTAATCTTTCTGGTGACGAACATCGACAAGTCTCGTCGATGTTACAAACATTTCAGGATGTTCTCACTGACATTCCTGGACACACAGATGTCATAGAACATGACATAATTCTTACCGACAATAATCCAATTAGGGTTAGGCCGTATCCTATTCCTATACACTTTCAGTCGCAAGTGGAAAAGGAATTGGATGAAATGATTCAATTAAATATAATTGAACCATCGACTTCACCATATTCTTCTTCCATGGTTATTGTCCGGAAGAAGGATAAGAACATACGAATTTGTGTTGATTATCGCAAATTGAATCAGGTCACAAAGTTCGATGCTGAACCGATGCCTTTGTTAGAAGATCTACTGATTAGACTTTCTAATTCTAGATTCTTCACTAAACTTGACTTGTCTAAAGGTTATTGGCAAGTGCCTTTAGCAGAGCATGCCAAACCTCTTACTGCTTTTTCTACACCTAGGGGTCTATTTCAATGGAATGTTATGCCTTTTTGGTCTCATGAACGCCCCTGCAACTTTCGTTCGCATGATGCGTCGAATTCTGTCACATCGTTCGGATGTCATCGCATACTTAGATGACATCTGTCTCTTCAGTGATACCTGGGAAGATCACTATTTAGGGTTATATGACTTACTGTCCACTCTACGTGAGAATAATTTGACAGCAAAACCTTCTAAAGCTTTTGTTGGTTTTGGTGAAATCTCTTTCCTGGGTCATCGTGTTGGTCATGGTCTCTTGAAGACAGAAGACCACAATACTTCAAAAATACTGAACATCTCTGTTCCTAAAACGAAGAAACAAGTTAGGAGTCTCTTAGGTTTAATTCAATTTTATGGGAGATTTATTCCAAATTTATCTTCGATCATGGCACCTCTCTCAACATTGTTGAAGAAAGGTTCGCCTAATCTGGTCCGTTGGTCTGAAGAATGCCAATCTTCATTAGACCAAATCAAGAATATATTTTCTTCTCCTCCCATCTTAAGATTACCTACTCTTGATAGGACTTTTGTTCTTCGAAGTGATGCTTCATCCACTGGGATTGGAGCAGCACTGATGCAAGAATATGCAAATACTCTGCATCCTGTTATGTACATTTCTAGAAAACTAAATGCGGCAGAGAGGAACTACTCGGTTTTAGACCGTGAGTTGTTAGCGATGGTTTGGTCAATTCTAAAGCTACAAAGATTCCTCCTGGGCGCACATTTCATTCTAGAGACTGATCAGAAAGCTCTTACAGCTATTCAGACTAAGAATTTGAAGAGTTCGAGATCCACTCGATATGCTATAGCTCTTCAACCTTTTCACTTCATGGTACGAGCTATCCGTGGTGCGGATAATGTGATGGCTGACATTTTGTCTAGATGCCCACATGACTCTAACTAATACTTCTGTCCTATATTCCTATATATTACAGAGTCATAACACACCTATATTACTACAATAGATTAGCACATCTGTACTCACTTTATATGTACACACTATCGTGCTTTGTTGTCATCTTCTTCTGTTCGTTTTTAAGATGATAGAGGAGGACTGAGTAGTTAATATAAGGGCCGTTAGTTTACTAAACAGCCACAATTATTAATAATGTATTGTACCTTATGAAGCATATTAGTTAGTAATTAGCATTATATTGCTTGTACTTTCTCAGAATGTCATTGTTGAGCTGAGGACTTACCTTACTAGTATCAAGCATGACGAGTTCTAGATTGTGTACTTACCCTCGGAATACCAGAGCATATGTCCTGGATCGTCATGTAGTTTAACTTTACTATGTACTTATGTCATTACATGTCAAATAATGTACTATTTAAATTTTCCTATCAGATTTGTACATCCATTTTTAAAGACAATATTAGAGTATGCTGTTTAATGATGATTATGGTAACTTGCATACGTATATTGTGTTTACATGCTAACGTGATGTGTGTTGGTGACACCTCCCCGATGTGAATATTTTTTGAGACATATTTATTTTTCTGTTGAGGTATATCCTCACCAGACACTCTATATTTAGCCTCATGTTAGGCAATTTAATTAATTATCAGCGCATAATTCGTGCGTTTTGAGCCGCTTATCGCATGCTCTTTGATATTTAAAAAAAAAAAATATGTTCCACATTTTTTTTTTTATCGGGAGGAGGTGGTGATATGTTGCGTGATAAATTCTCGCAACATCATTTTTTACAATATCTATTTTATAACGCAAGGGCAACAACTGCTTGAAATTTATAGTTACTTTTCTCGGTAAGCATTTGTCTTCTCGCGTTGGTATTGAATGCAGTTGAGTTTTTGAGCTGTGGTCATTTTTCGCGCCGGACTGCGCATGACTGGTCTTGCTTTTTGGTCGATCGGTTTCCGCCCACCACTAGTGGGGTGAGCGATTTGAATGGCGAAAGAGATGCCTCGTTGAAGAGGGGATCTCCGCTATTTTTTGTTCTGTCAGGGATGTGTAGTCCTCTTAATGGATATTTCGTTTATTCGAGATAATACCTCTAGTGTTTCCCACATGTCGGGAGGCATAATATTTCTGTGTATTTCCGGAAGGCAAGGTAAATTAACATTTTCATTAACTCTATCGATTTTTGGTCGTGAACGATTTCTGGTTCATAGCCTGTCTTCGAAAGTCGTCGTCACGAGATGTTTTCCTAGCTCACATGTCGCTGTATTGTGCTGCATCGGTTGATGCAGGTCCCAAGGACTATTACTTGCTACTTGGTTACCTGAACTAGGTTTGAAAAAACCTTTGTTATCTAGAGGATATTTTTGAGGACATTATTTATACTTCGGCAGACGTGTCTGTCTTGCTGAAGTCAGATTAAGGAGAGTGAACTGATCTCATACATCTGGTTATCTCCTGGCTGTTATAGAAAAGGATGGAGTTTTTCACCTGACTACATTTACAGCACTATGAAATATAACATGCATCTGACTCATCATTGTAATGCTGTCTACCGTCTATTGCTGTATTGAATGTTGCTGTGATAATGACTGTTTGATGTGTCTACATATTCGCGTAACCATTTTGTCACTGTGGCGTCCACAATAAATAATGAAGAAAAACGTCAACGGCTGTTTCAAGAATCATTGACTTTATACGTCGTGAGTTTACTGACGTCCTATGTGGATTGCCCTGTTATTTTTGTATGAACATTGCGGATTCCATCATCATATGGACACGCATGATTGATGAAAATGCCATAATAATGCATTTAAATTAAGTTGTGGTGTAGAATTGTGTTATATTAAATAGCTGTAGGTTTTATTTGTGTTTTCATGCATTCTAGAGCAAAATATCGCGAGTGTTGTTTAAGTAGCCAAGATTAATACGCCTAGCGCACATGCCTATTAAAAAGGATAGCGGGCTACCAGCGGACCTTTCCTAGTATCAGCCGCCATGTAAATGCCTTGAGCACATTAGCATCGGGCACTGTTGGGTGTTTTGTTTTGTTTGGTGTTATGTTCCTTGGTTTATTTGTTTAATGTTTGCTTTGTCACTGAATGGGCTGTAAAAATAAATATAGCCCCTGCCTCTAGAATCAAGAGTTTTATTGTTGTTCGGGTCAGTGCGAGTGTGACAAGAGAGTGATCACACATCACAATATATAATCATCATCATCATCTCGCCCACCTTACCACACCACCATATGTAAATAATAATAATAAAGTGTGATCAGATATAAAAAGGCCAGGATGTCTTTTTATTGCAGAGGTTTTATTTCCTGTTACCAGCCGGTGACAGGAAACCTGATGAGTGAGTGTAACGCCAACAAGTCTCCGGTAAATCGTTTACGCTGTCAGCAGATAGCTGGAGGAGCTTGTGCGTGTTGAGATATCTATATTTTCTGCAACTACATACTGAATTATCCTTCTACAAAGAATCCCAGGTGGTGTGTTAGCATCTGGGTATATCTGACACTTCAGTTACAATAAACTTTGATATTTTCAATCATACCCAGGATGTTATGGGGCGTGATGAAACTACAGCCCCTCCTAACAAGTGACAAACACTATTAGATAATAAAGTTGTAATCTGTGAATACACCAACAGGAGAGATAGAGTGACTTTATACTTATTGGACAAAGTGTCCACAAATTTTAGTTAATTCTTTTTATGTAAACTATCTTTTCCTCATTTACAAAGACCTGTCCAAAAGAGATGGCGGGACAGGCAGATTAAATTGTAAAAAGAAAATATTGAATTTTATAGAAAAACCTTAACCACTGTTTTAGTCAATTCCTTATAGTGAGTTAAAGTGTTTTGTGTTTATGTACCATCATTTCCATTTCTCCCCTAGACATTAGGTACATCATACACCAGACACTAGAGCCAAAATAGTGACCGTGTGAGATCTAGGGAGGTAGCGTTAGGTTCCCTGCAAATACCTCATCATCATCTTTTAGAGTCAGGGGCCTACATGTGCTTGACCTCACACGGTTAACACAGACACAGATTTCTTTCCTTTTAGGTATAACATCATAACCTCCCCAGCAAATTAAACTTGCTACAAAAATACACAGGGAAAAGACAAAGATTATGAGAATAAATGTAAGAAATGATAACAGGGTGGAACTTGAAGAAACATCACTAAAGAATGTAGAATCGTGCACATATCTTGGTAGTAATATAGACAAAGTTGGAGGACAGACAATGATATCAAAATAAGAATACAAAAAGCAAGAGGAGCTTTCATTACATTGGGAAACATAAGGACAACAAAGAGAAATCAAGTCCAACACGAAAATAAGAATCTTCCACTCAAATGTCAAGTCAGTCCTATTGTACGCACGGCTCTGGGACATGGAGAGCAACAAAAACAACAACAAAAAAAGCTACAGACTTTGATAAACGGGTGCTTGCGTAGAAAAGAAAGAATTAAATTGGTATGACAAAGTCACAAATGTGGAATTGATGACAAGAACCAGACAAGTGCCAATGGAACAAGAGTTGAGAAGAAGACGCTGGCGATGGATAGGACACACATATAGGAAACCTGTTGATAGCATTGCAAGGCAGTCCTTGTTCTGGAATCCACAGGGAATAAGGGGCAGAGGTAGATTTAAAAAACACATGGAGAAGAGAACTCGATACAGAGGTGAAAATGATGAAGAAAACATGGAAAGAAATTGAGCGGAAGGCACAAGACAGGAAGACTTGGCATGTGTTTGTTGAAGGCCTATGCTCCCTGGGGAGCTAAAGGGTATTGACTGATTGATTGATAGCTTCTGAACTAAACGAACTGCACCATAGATAAATAGAAATTTAATTACAAACTTTGGTTAGCACTTTTCTCAGACCAGCGCTGACGATGAACCATTTATAAAATGACGTACAGGTTTAGGCGAGGTTCAAGATCAGTCTATTCAACAACCAATTATGATTCCTGCAAGAAAACAGTATAAATTATCGCCCACGTCGTCTCCATTATCATAAGTTGAAACTAGCGAAATGTCATATATCTGACTGACAAATGAAGACTGTTGATTTTTTTCTGTCGGACAGTTCTGACAGGCACGTGTGATTATAAAGGACTGAAGTCTGGGTTTCCACTAGATGACAAAACTGGACTTTATTATTTCCCATTATTCTTACTGATGACCTTCGATGAAAATGAAGAATACAACACCACATGAATAAAGTTACGAAAAACAAACAAAAGAAACTTTCATTAACCAGCCATGATTCTTATTTGAGTGATTAAATTCAAGAAACAACGTTAGGAAGCTGTTGTTCATTTCGTTGCTGTTCCTCGTTTGATCACGTTCAATTACTGATCTGATTATGAGAATTGTCTCATCTCGTCTGTTGAGTTATTCATGGCTTCAGACAAATTTGAAGAAACATATTGAAGGATTGTATTGAAAATTACCGTACTCACACTTTTGAAAATCAAGAAAAACTAATTTCAAACCTAAGATCTTTGCTCACACACTGAACAAACTTATCGACTGGCAGGTTTCATTCAAGGTAAACAGCTCGAAGTACGTACTTTTAAGGTTATACCACTAAGTCGACCATAGCCCTGAGCCCTGCTTTTAGCGAGTTCAGTAACAGAGGTAAATAATATCTCGGCATCTGTGCTAGCACAAACACATACGTGCAACGACACTGCCACTGCTACATTAGGATATATAGTGTAATAAATTCAAGACAATAAAATCATATTTCCGATATCCAAATTTAGTATCTTCTTCTGCCCTCCACTCAGTCCAAAAATAGTAAATCAAAACCAAAATTGTGTGAATCAGTTTGTGTGTGACACACCCTTTTCAACAAACAATAATCACAAGAACAGCTATGCTATAGACCCCTGAAGGAAAGCGAAAGAGAGACCGACCAAAGACAACTTGGCGGAGAACTGCTGAAGCCGAGATGCAAAGAATGAACCAGAGCTGGGGCACTGCACGAAGGATGGCTGCTGACCGAGCAAAGTGGAAGCAGTTTGTTGTTGCCCTACAAGACACCACCTGGCGTGATGGCCACTGACCGTTGACAGTCGGCGGCTAAGGTTCTAAGAAGAAGAGGGTTGCCAATGCGGTTGTCAATTTCTGTGTCCAGAGAGAGTTTGTCGTTTATGGTAGACCCCCATCTATTTGAAGAAGGTGAAGGGTTGAACGAGATACTTTGTCTTTCAAAAAAAAAAAAAAAAAATACCTTCACAATTAGGCCAAAAAAAATAAATATTTCTAGCTTCGCATATTTAACGAATAAATTAAGGGGCTGCTGTAAAACTGGTAAGGATATATATATATATATATATATATAAAACGGTGTTGCTTGAGTTTTACAAATTGACTACCAATTAACGTGTACCGTTAATTTGTAAATTAATATGAAACAAATATAAAGGTATGTTATCAGACCTGGATTTCGCAGATGATGTAGCATTCTTAAGTTCAACACCAAGACAATCCCAAGAAGCAATAAATAATTTGTGTCATCTCTCGGTTAAAATTGGTCTCCAAATAAATGCCTCTAAAACCAAAGCTATGAACTTTTCTAACGAGACCTTTGATATCATCTTGAACGGGGAAAAACTACAGAAAGTTGAAAGTTTCAATTATTTAGGCAGTAAAATGACTCAGGATGGTGACACAACAAGAGAAATCCATACTAGAATTGCTTTGGCAGCTAGCGCCTTCAATAGATTATCTAACATTTGGAAATTACGATCATTGAATATACATACCAAGCTTCGTCTGTTTAATTCAAATGTTATCTCAGTGTTAACATACGGCTGTGAGAGTTGGAAAATAACAAAATCATTGGAGAACAAGCTGAATACATTCGAGAACAAATGTCTTAGAAAACTCATGAACATCAGTTGGAAAGAATTCAAGACTAATCGACAAATAAGAGAAGACTCTAGGCAGAAATATGTCTCCGACTATATAAGGAAAAGACGATGGTCATATATCGGTCATGTCCTACGAATGCAAAACAACAGAATACCACTACAGGCGCTCACTTGGGTTCCTGAGGGTAAGCGGAAAAAAGGAAGACCAAAAGAAACACTCAGAAGAACAATAATAAGAGAAGGAAGAACGTTGGGCCTAAATAATGTGCAAGAGCTAAGAGGAGTGGCGTCACAACGAACAACCTGGAGAGCACTGGTTTCTGCCTTATGCGCCGTGTTTGGCGCTTAAAGAATTTATTATTATTACTCGCAGGAAATAAAGTAGAACACCAGACAACAGAAAAACAACAGACATGAGTGGCTTACCCAGGATTTGAACACTGGACCTTCCGTGCGACAACCCCGCCTAGCCATGCAAGCGAATCACACTATCCGCCCTGCCATCTACGCATCATCAAAAAATGATGTTTCAATGGCAGGTCAACAGTGCGAACCACAATACACGACACCAGAAGTCCGCCATGGGCAGTTCAGCCTATTAATGACGCAATCACTTCTGTTGTATTTCTATCAAGCAGTTTAGGCCGAATCCAACAAGACAAGGACCTTAATACTGTGTCCAGTAAATGATAGACTAGAACAGTGAGAACAGGATAGTGGGTAGGTTTGGCATTGTATAAACATTTATTACACATAAGGGAGGGAAACCCGAGGCCTGTAAACAGTAAATTAATATGAAACAAATATAAAGGTATGTTATCAGGCACTCGCAGGAAATAAAGAAGTAGAACACCAGACAACAGAAAAACAACAGACATGAGTGGCTTACCCAGGATTTGAACACTGGACCTTCCGTACGACAACCCCGCCTAGCCATGCAAGCGAATCACACTATCCGCCATGCCATCTACGCATCATCAAAAAATGATGTTTCAATGGCAGGTCAACAGTGCGAACCACAATACACGACACCAGAAGTCCGCCATGTGCAGTTCAGCCTATTAATGACGCAATCACTTCTGTTGTATTTCTATCAAGCAGTATAGGCCGAATCCAACAAGACAAGGACCTTAATACTGTGTCCAGTAAATGATAGTAGACTAGAACAGTGAGAACAGGATAGTGGGTAGGTTTGGTATTGTATAAACATTTATTACACATAAGGGAGGGAACCCGAGGCCTGTAAACAGTAAATTAATATGAAACAAATACAACAGAAGTGATTGCGTCATTAATAGGCTGAACTGCCCATGGCGGACTTCTGGTGTCGTGTATTGTGGTTCGCACTATTGACCTGCCATTGAAACATCATTTTTTGATGATGCGTAGATGGCAGAGCGGATAGTGTGATTCGCTTGCATGGCTAGGCGGGGTTGTCGCCCGGAAGGTCCAGTGTTCAAATCCTGGGTAAGCCACTCATGTCTGTTGTTTTTCTGTTGTCTGGTGTTCTACTTCTTTATTTCCTGCGAGTGCCTGATAACATACCTTTATATTTGTTTCATATTAATTTACTGTTTACAGGCCTCGGGTTTCCCTCTCTTATGTGTAATAAATGTTTATACAATACCAAACCTACCCACTATCCTGTTCTCACTGTTCTAGTCTACTATCATTTACTGGACACAGTATTAAGGTCCTTTTCTTGTTGGATTCGGCCTATACTGCTTGATAGAAATACAACAGAAGTGATTGCGTCATTAATAGGCTGAACTGCCCATGGCGGACTTCTGGTGTCGTGTATTGTGGTTCGCACTGTTGACCTGCCATTGAAACATCATTTTTGATGATGCGTAGATGGCAGGGCGGATAGTGTGATTCGCTTGCATGGCTAGGCGGGGTTGTCGCACGGAAGGTCCAGTGTTCAAATCCTGGGTAAGCCACTCATGTCTGTTGTTTTTCTGTTGTCTGGTGTTCTACTTCTTTATTTCCTGCGAGTGCCTGATAACATACCTTTATATTTGTTTCATATTAAGACTGTTTACAGGCCTCGGGTTTCCCTCCCTTATGTTTAATAACCGTTAATTTGTAAAACTGATTCAATACCGTTTTATTTGTTTATATATATATGCGTATTTAACGAGCGTAAAATATAACGTTTGGAAATCCCAACTTCCTATTGTGTTCGTAGTTTTTTCATTGGTCAGTTAAATAGAGCTTTTAATTTTCGTTCTCCAATCAAAATGTCAAGAAAAAGGAACTCCATGCGGATGTTATTGTTTATTTCTTGGAAACCACCAGTTTTTCGACTAAACTCAATACGTCTGATACTTAATCACTTTCATTTCGGTAAGTCAGAATTTCCTTTCAGAGAAATTTTAACATTCGACACATCAGTGTTTCCTCATTTGTATGTTGCTTTGCAGCACGTAGAGGGAATTAGCAATAGCATGGGCATTGTTCATTTATGAACGACCGGATCCCTAAACGTTTTCTCTTTCTGCACTGCTAGACAGTCTTGTATTGTCGATACATTGAGTAGGTTAATGAGTGATTGTTTATTATAGTTGTCTTTAATTTGCATACTTCTTTCTTAGCGGACATTTCATTTGCTTGTTAAGTTTCGTGATAGATAAGATCAGTTCCAATCTACGCATCGAAGACAGGCTGTTATGGATCTCTGTCGCTAGTCTCTTACACGGATAGGCTCAATCAAGTCAGTCTGTTGATATCTTCCCACTAATAGCCTAGTTCATCTTGCTCATTTGCCTCCGTCTTTTCATTCATCTTGATTTTTATCAAGATGTTATATCTCTTTGATACTAGTCAAACATATTTTATCTGTCAAATTTTGGGCTACATTTATTAAATCTCATTACATTCCTAGCCTTTATTGGACTTCTTGATTATTTTCCCTCTCTTACAGTGAGATGTGGCCCCATTCTACATATCCACATCTCAAGGGCCTCGATTCTTCATTCTTACTGGCTAGTCTGAGCCTCACAGTAAGGAAGAGAAGATACACTTCTTGACTTATTTTTAATGTATTATTTTTAGGACGTTAAAATATGTCTGTGGGACTGGACACCTCATCGTGTAAAACAAATTGTCACACAATCACCACTGCAAAAACGTGAATGCTTGGTGCAGGATTCCTGCAAGGGGACTGTTACGTGTCTTTTATATAGGCATATTGTTAATGTTAATTTGGTAGTAACAGGATGGTTCCTGTGGCCAAGATGACGTCTAGGGTAGTAAACTCTCAGACACCGCAACCAGTCCACACCACTCTGAATGATTTGAGTCACAATGGACTAAATGGATGATATACACTTTATTTAAGACTGCACGCAGCTCCACATACAATAGTTCAGGCCAACATATAATGGCAAATAAGATGCAGTAAACGATATACCGTAGGCAGTCAGTGCATGTCAGGAACACTGTCCTTTAGTTCTCAATATGATTTATTATCTTAACACTCGACACTGAGCAAATATACTTCTTGTCAATACAGATGCTAGATAACTAAATACATCTCACCGAAGATCTTGATGTATTAGTGATAATATAACTCCATTATAGTTTTTGATCGGCCTCTCTTTCGTTTTCCTTCAGGGGTCCATAGCATAGCTGTTCTTGTGATGGCATCGGGGTCTCTTCTGAGGAGAACCTCAGACTGGCCAACCCAGCTCCAGCATCTGCCAGCTATGATGGTGTGCATGTCCTCTTGCTTGCTTCCGAGAACGTTAAAGCAACATCTTGGTTTAACTGATGGTATTCAGCCCCAAAAGATTTGGACAACTGAATTTTTCTTAGGCAATATTGTGTGAAAAGAGGACAATTTCGACATTTCCTTCACTGTAACTCTCCAGCATTCCGCACCATAGAGAAGCACAGAAAGCACACAGCTCTGATATAATCTTAATTTTGTGCTTGTGCTGTATTGGGAGGACTTCCAGATGTTGTTTAGGCTAAAGAAGGCTGTTCTTGCCTTATTCATTCTGTTGTTGATGTCTTTGCTTGCTCCGCCGTCTGGTGTTACTATGCATCCTAGGTATGTGAAGGTGTCTGTCTGTTCCATTTGCTTATTCCTTACTGATATGGGCTCAGGGTTGCTCACATTGAGCGTCATGACCTCTAACTTCTTTAGATTGATGTTCAAGCCCACCTGCTGGCTATACTTATTAAGTCTATCCGTTTTTTCCTGGATGTGTTGATGTGAATGTGCTAGTAGTGCAATGTCATCTGCATATTCCAGATCTTCTAATGTAGAAAATGTAGTCCATCTTATTCCTCTTGGACTGCCCTCTGTTGTCTGGCGCATCACCCAGTCTATGACTGTTAAAAAAAGTGGTTGATAAGGGGCATCCCTTTTGTACTCCTGTCTTCACCTCAAAGGTTAGGTTGCTCTGCCCAACGCTACACGTAAAGTTGGCATGGAGGCTTTTTATGATTGACACTATGCAGCTTGGAATTCCATAAGCCCTCAGTATTTTCCATAAACTGTCCCTATGTATACTGTCAAAAGCCTCTTCAAAATCAACGAAATTAATGTACAGCTGTCTTTGCCATTCTGAGCACTGCTCTATAATGTTCCTGAGGGTAAATATATGATCTACACATCTTCTGTTCTTTCTAAATCCTGCTTGTTCTTTCCTCAGTTTGTGGTCTACTGCTTTTGAAATTCTCTGTATAATTATCCCGCCTAGTATTTTGCTGGGAACTGAGAGAAGAGTGATTCCTCTCCAATTATTGCAGTCTGCAAGATCTCCCTTCTTGGGCAATTTGACAATTATTCCTTTGTTCTACTCTGATGGTGTTGTCCCTGTTTTCCAGACTTGTGCAAATAGTGGTTCTAATAGTTCTGCTGCTAGCTCAGGGTCTGTCTTAAATGACTCTGCATGTAAGTTATTATGGCCAGGAGCTTTTCCATTCTTTAACCCTTTGATTGCTGTGATGATTTCTTCTTTTCGTGGAATGTCTGTATTAACATCTAGATCTTTTTCAGCCTCAGGAACATTCAGTTGTGTCTCTGGTGGTTCCTTGTTCAGAGTTTCTCTGAAATGCTCTGCCCATCTTGTTTCCTGTCCCTCTGCTGTCGTGATGAGATTTCCTTGCTTATCTCTTACTAATGTAATATTGTTTGCACCTCGTTTTCCACTGATGATTTTATTTATTTTGTACACTGTGCTTTGTTCATTTCTCAGTGCTGCCTCTTCTGCCTGTCTTGCAAGATCGTCTAGGAAATTCCTTTTGTTGGCTCAGGTTTGGCGTTTAACTTCCTTGTCCAGCTGACTGTACTGTTCGCTAAATAGTTGCTTTAACCTGGGGGACTTCCCTTCTGTTTTCTTTCTTTTAATTTCCTTTCTCATCGTTATGATGTTTAATGTTTCTGGTGTTAGCCAGTCTTGCTTCTTCCTTTCCTGGAATCCCAAGCATGATTTGCTGCTTTCCTTTTATATTGTTGAAATGGTGTTGAATTTCTGGTCTATATCATCAGTCAATGTCTTTTCCTGACTTTTGGCAAATTGATATCGCTTTTTTATATCAGCCACAAAAGCTTTTCTGGTAAGGGGGTCCTTCAATTTGCTGATGTCAAACCTTTTCTGTGTTGTTACAGTTGGTCTATCTGTGGCGTTAAATTTCATTCCATTCCGTTGAACAATTATACTCGTTTTCTCATGTGTCTAGGATTATTAGACAAAGTGTCCTCAGGGTTCATTACCGCCACAATCCATCTATATAACTGTATTTCCAATGACCCATATCAACAGGCAACAGATCGACTTGAAACTCTGTTAACTTTTCCACATTTAATCAAATGACACTGACATCTTTACAAGGCATTACAATTTAGGTAAATTCAGCAACTTTCATAATTCGTGGGTCCTAGTCAATATTATCTAATTCCTTTTCCCTTGCTGATTTGAAATCTGTATACATTGTTATCTTTCTATATATTTTTATATTTTCCATTTAACATTTCCCAACTATCTACCATCTGGTAGAAACACTATCCACCCTTCAGGGTAAACACAAGCTCTGTATATTATTTTTCTCAAATCTGTTCACGTCATGTGCGCAATACACATAGCGACAAATCATCACCGTGCTGCGCTCATCAGCACCAAAATCTTGTTTATTTTCTGGCGTGTGGCGTGCAATAGCCAGCGCCACACAGCCATTCTGAATTTCAGTTTTGCTACTACTAAATGGTGATCACTTCCCACATCTGCACCTCTTCTTACAATCACAATCTTAATCTTGATCTCCAAGAATCACACTCAGCATGGTGCATGGTGCATACAACACTATTGTTACGTGTCTTTTTGGATGTTAATGTTAATATGCCACAACAGGATGGTTCCTGTGGCCAAGATGACATCTAGGGTAGTAAATCTCTCAGTCACCGCAACCAGCCAACACCACTCAGAATTATTTGAGTCACAACTGACAAAGTGGACGATATACAATTTATTGAAGACTGCACGCAGCTCCACATACATTAAAGTTCAGGCCAACCTAGACTGGCAGATAATATGCAGTCGACGATATAACATAGGCAGTCAGTTCCAGTCAGAAACGCTGTCCTTCAGTTCTCAATATAATTTATGTCTATTCACACTCGACACTGAGCAATTATACAATTATACTTCTTGTCAATACAGATACTAGATAACTAGATACATCTCACCGAAGATCTTGATGTATTAGTGATAATATAACTCCATTATAAACTCGTCAACAATAAGGAGCTCAAACACATACATCCACTCGCCATGACACACAATAGTATCTCTCTGGCCCGCACTTCGCCCCTAGTTTCCCGTGAGCCAGCCAAGCATATCAGCTTAATGTCGCTCACCCGTCTTTATCAGTGACCCGTATAAAATAAACAAACAAAGAGCCCTGTTGAGCTAAACCTATAATAGGCACAATCGTTATGAATTTTAATCATAACAGGGACCAGCAGTATTGTTGGCTACTTGCTGTGTAAGGATCACAAAGGAAAATGATGATGAATACATGTCTTATGTTGTTGAATGAAGCTTAAGTCATTCCTAATGCCTTCTTGATTTCTTTCTCACATCTATCATACTTTTTTTAAAGTCCTACATGAACTGAATAACTAATCAATGAATTCTATCTATGTTCAGTGTATGTCTGACACTCCTGGTTTCTACTGAGAAGCTTCTCCGCTACACCCCTTCTCTCTCTAGTGCAGTTTGGAAGGAATTTTGACCCTTTCTCCTCCAAATGAATATTGTAGCTGATGACTTGGGTTGTTAGACTGGATACTCGACTCGGACTGTAGCTGCTTCACTACTGACAAATCTGACTTCACATGCTCGGTTACCCCTCTTTGGGTTTAGGGCCATCGGTATTATTATGTCCGACTTCAAACGACAACACCAGGCCACGTGCCTTTGTTCGGTGTGTGAATATGAGCGTAGAGCTCAGGATTTTTTAAGAAATCCTTTCTATCTGAAGACTGCTTCGCTTCCAGCGAACTGCTCTCTCTCTCTCTCTGGGGCCAACGCGCCACCAATCCTCTTTTCCCTCTGGCGCTGCCTCGACTCTTCTTCTCCTGAGAAGACCGACAACTTTTGCAAGCTGTAAGGGCAAAATGACACCCCTATCTGCTCACCGTGAAAACTTGCTGTGGAACAAATAAATGACAACAGCTATATACCACGTCAAAATTTACACATCTCTAACATCTAACTCCCTTAAATACATCCCTCTCCTGTCTATCACCTCTCTGATCTCTCCCGTTTTGAAGTAAACATCAGTCTGGTAACACTAGACAACAAATGTTGACTTGTTGTGTGTATCTGAGATTAAACCAAGTTACTTTTATGTTGTTTGGGCTGCTGAATATGAAAATGGCCGTTAAAACATCAGATTAGCTCTAGTTTTTTAAAATATCTTTAAAACAAGTTTCACACATTTGCATATACATATCATATGGTAATAATGCTCATAGCGGAAATGATTCTCAGCGACGCCTGTCTGCCTGTAGCTTGTAATGAGTTTCTGGAGCATCTCTCACAAGGTTCCAACAATAGTCTGCTAGCATTGCTGCATTCCATTTCCCTTGGTACCTTTTTTCAATGGTAGTAATGTCCTGATGAAATCGTTTCCAATGCTCGTCACTGACAGCACTGCAGTTAGCAGGGAAGAAATCCAGATGAGAGTGTAAAAAGTGTAATTTCAAAGACATGTTGCACCCTAGTCTCTCGTAGCGCTGCAAGAGGGTTTCTACAAGCTCCTGGTAATTGTCAGCTTTATTGTTTCCTAGAAAGTTTGTGGCCACTTGCTGGAAAGCATTCCAAGCTAACTTTTCATCACCTATGAAGATATCATCAAAACGCTGATCTCTGAAGAGCTGACGTATCTGTGAACCGACAAATACACCTTCCTTGATTTTGGCCGCCCTAAGTCTGGGAAATTTATCAGAAGGTATAAAAATCCTGCCCCATTTCGATCCATGGCCTTTACAAAATTCGTCATTAGTCCAAGTTTGATGTGGAGAGGAGGGACCAAGATCTTGTGGTAAAATGTTACCATTATGGAGCAGCACAGCTTTTAAGCTCAACTTGGACGAATCAATGAACAGCCTCCAATCGTCATCTTTGTAGTTGATGTGCAGCGCTGCCATCAGACCCAGTATACCAACACAAGCAATGGTGTTATTTTGAAATATGGAAGCAGACCTTTTTGCCGAGCACAAAACACAGACACGTGCACATTCTCTTCTAGAAGATTCCATTGCTGCAGTCTGGACCCCAACAGCTCTGCTTTATTTTTTTGGCAATTCCAGATCTCTCACTAGATCATTCAATTCACTCTGGGTAATTGTATGTGGCTGTACAGACTCTTCAGTAGGCACGAAATCAGGATCTCTTGATGTAGATACTTTCACATGTAACAGATGTCCACTGGCCTTATTATCTTCTTCATCATCCAGAGTATAAGATTCTGGTGGGTCAGGAACAGGAAGTCCTTCCCTGTGAGGCACTGGCCGTATAGCAGAGGGAATATTCGGAAAGGCCACAGGCCGCTTTTTCTTCTTAGAAATACCATGTCCAATTGGAGGAGTCATGCAAAAGTAACAATCATTAAGATGGTTTGTCAGTTCCCTCCACACCATTGGAACTGCAAAACGCATCGATCATCCTTTTTGGTTCAACCAGCTGTGCAGATTCGTTGCACAGGATTGACAACATATATGTGGGGCCCAATACTGGTCCATGTCACCGATCTCACAATGAAAATATAGGCTGTAAGCTTTCTGTAAACCCCCCCGATCTTGAAAACTAGAGCTAATTCGCGATTTTTAAGTTCATATTTGTGATCAGCATGTCCAAATTAGTTAAAAATAGCTACTTTTGTCTCGGATACATTTTGGCTGTTGTCCAGTGTAATAAATTCCCAGACACGACTGACCTAAATCTTTTGTTACGCCCGTCTCGCCTTGTCTCAGCGTCAAAACATTTATGCACGGAGAACTCCTGTACTGAATTCCTTGGTCTACTTTATTTTTACAGGCTGAACTTTGATGCCCATCACATCCCCCACTATAAAATTATACTATAATATTTAATTACACAACCAATTAAATGCACAATAAAATACCTTACGTACTTCCAAGCTCATTTATACTGCAATTATATAATTAAATCGAGGTTACATATATATATATATATATATATATATATATATATATATATATATATATATATAATATATATATATATATATATATATATATATATATATATATATATATATATATATATTATATATATATATATTTATCTGACCCTTGCAATTACCGTACAGATAAAGTCTAAGGACTTAACCTTCTACAATTAATGTCGCAGGCGTATTTACGCTGCAAATATTATAGATCAACAGATAAGGAAATATTTAAATACACCCCTCTCCATTTAACTACCATCTGCGTGTTATTCTACCGACCTTCTTTTAAATATTACAGAGCACACACTTAATATCTCAAACTCTTTAATCACTCCTAGATACTGCTATTTACCATAGAAAGAATTATATGCACCTCTTACATTAAATACTTTCTCTAAGATAGTAATTGACGGCACTTTCGTTACGAAATTAAATTAAACTCCCAGAATGGAAACTTTACGTATCGGGCTAAGATTCTATTAAAGAAACTAACTTAAGTACAACGCTAATTAAATTTTAGACATACCCAATTTTATTGAATATCTCACTTAAGAGCAAGCGATATGACTTTGATTTTCACAGCTGAAAATATCTGCAGACAAAGAGAGCCGCTTATGAATATGCGCGAGTATATATCATTAAAAAGCCCACGCTGACCTACGCCCTACGTCATGGCTTTGCGTCCCACTATTACCAATGGAATCACTACAAAATCTAACAACGGTGACCTCCGCCAGTTAGATTGTAAGCAACTCGTGAGTCATACTTGTTACTGCCCGCGTGTCCAAGAATTGCACCATGTTATACAACGTTACCTGTTGGCGTGAGCAAAATTAACTTTTGATTCGTTGTAGCGCCCGTTCTTATGTAACTTGGTAGAGGTTCCTCACCCCCATCCCCTGTTTAAACATAGAATGTACAGGAGTACGGAATTATCTCCTAATCGTCAGGAGATAATGCTCAGCCCTCTAATAACTACGCACTCAACTGCTTAATAAAACAAAAAATGACCGCAATTATTTTAACAAAGAAAATGGGACTACGTGATCACGATTAATTTAAAGAAAAGAAAAAACTGGTGCGAGTATAAAATAAACCTACCATAATCCCTCATGAAAAAACCGCAATAAATTACCTACAAAAAAAGACTAAACTCCAATAATATTCATGGAGAAGAAACGTGGGCGGATAAAATAAAACCCCACAGTAATCCCTCATGAAAAAAACGGGAATAATACTAGGAGAAGAAACATGGGGCCTGTGGAAAAATAAAATTACAGTACTCTATCACACACCAGTTATCACTATTGATAACTATGAATTGGTAGTGGTGCACCACTTCACATACCTGGGGTCTACCATCAATGACAAACTCTCACTGGACACAGACATTGACAGCCGCATTGGCAAAGCTGCAGCTACCTTTGCCTGCCTCACATCGCGTGTTTGGGGAAACTCCAAACTCACAACGAAGACCAAGGCTGCAGTATATAACGCCTCCGTCACCAGCACTCTCCTGTATGGCAGCGAGACTTGGACAACCTATGCTAAGCAAGAAAGAAGGCTCAATACCTTCCATTTACGGTGTCTACGCCACATCCTCTGCATCTAGTGGAAAGATAAAGTGACAAATGTCAAGGTGTTGTCACGTGCTGGCCTTCAAAGCATGTATACACTGCTTAGACAGCACAGACTATGCTGGCTTGGTCATGTCCGCCGCATGGAAGATGGTCGCATCCCGAAAGATATCTTCTATGGGCAACTCATCTCATCTCAGCCCGTAACCCGTCATGGGTCGTAGGGGTGCCATGGTGGAAGCATCAGCAGACAGGGTCCTCCACTGCTCTCTATCCTCAGCAATGCGTACAAGTGTGGAAAAACCGTGTCCTGCCCATTCTTTGATGTTATCAGCCCAGGATTTTCTCTGCCTTCCTCTTCTCCGTTTACCTTCGACTGTTCCCTGAAGGATCGTTTTCGAAAGGGAGTCATGACGAGTTACATGCCCAAACCAGGCAAGCTTTCGACGTTTCACTGTTGACAAAAGTGGTTCTTGGTGGCCTGCATAGGTGTTTATCTTCTCTCTAACATAGACATTTGTTTTGTGCTCTTTATAGCAAATGCGCAAAATTCTTCTATAACATTTATGCTCGAAAGCCTGAATCCTTCGCTCCGTATCTGCAGTGAGTGTCCAGCTCTCACACCCATACAAGAGAATAGATAATACAAGTGATTTGTATAATTTGATCTTCACAGGAAAACTGATGTTACTTTTCCAGATCACATTCAACCTTGTCATGGCAGCTGAGGCCATCTCAAGTCTTGTCTTGATTTCTTTAATTGATCTTCCATCACTGCATATAGTGGACCCGAGATATTTAAAGGTGTTAACTTCTTCTAACGTTTGCCCATTTAACGTAATGTTGGTCGGAACATGTTTCTTATGGCTATTCACCAATATCTTGCTTTTTTCTATATTAATTTCCATCCCATACGTTCTTGTTACTTTCTCCAGTCTAGAGGTAAGGTCTTGAAGTTCTGATTCTGATCCAGCTATCAGATCAATATCATCAGCAAAAACGTAGGTTGCACAGAGGTCGGCCTCCAATCGATATGGTTGATTTATAATCGTAGAGAGCCTCCTGCATAATATGTTCTAGATAAATATTAAAGAGCACTGGGGACAGGATACATCCCTGCCGAACTCCTACAGTTGTTTTGAAAAATTCTCCAATGTCGTTGCTTGCAAAAACAGCACTGCTTGCGTCCTTGTATAGTGCTTCAATGATATCTATGATGTTGGTATCAAAATTGAATTTTCTCATTACTTGCCATAAGCCTTCATGCCAGACTCGATCGAAGGCTTTTGTGAAATCGATGAAGTTATGGTATAAATCGTGTTGATGTTGGAGATGTTTTTCGATAAGTAATCTAATATTGAAGATTTGTTCTGAGGTACTTCTTTTTGGTCTAAAGCCAGCCTGTTCCTCTGACAAGATTTCTTCTGATTTCTGTTTTATTCTGTTCAAAAGTATCCTTAACATCACCTTACTTGGATGACTAATAAGGCTAATGGTTCTGTAGTTCTTGCACATTTTTAGATTTCCTTTCTTTGGAAGCGGTATTACTAATGACTGCGTCCATTCTTTTGGCCATTTTTTTGTACTCCATATCTTCTGGCAAATTGTTGTCATGATTTTTACTATATCTGGTCCTCCATATTTCAAGAGCTCTGCTGGGATATTATCCACACCCGGTGGCTTCCCTCCTTTCATCGAACATATAGCCTCTTCCACTTCTTCCCGTAATATTGCTGCATTTCCGAGTTCCCTGTTTTCGCACTTAATGTTGTTTAATATGCCTAAGTCAGTGTCAAGTTTACAGTTATATAATTCTTTACAATATTCTGTCCATCTTCTCATTACAGCTGTTTTTTCATTGAGCAGAGCCCCATTGCTATCTTCTATGACAGTTACCCTGGGCTGTTGGGGTTTTGATAGTTTTCTTAATGTGTCAAAAGCTGCCTTGCTGTTACCTTTTATTAGCCCCGTATTAATGGACTCACATTGATCAGCTACCCATTTTTCTTTGGCCTGTTTCATTTTCTTCCTAATATTTTTATTCACCATACTGTATTGCCATGCTGCTTCAGGAACCTCTTTCTTAACCTTTTTCATTTCCCGCCGTGTATCACATAACTTCAGAATGTCATCTGTAACCCATGGTTTGTTTATTTTTCTTTCTTTTACCAAGTATTTCTGTTGCTGATTCAATGAGCACGTCTTTCATGTTCTCTGTGATTGAGTTGATATCATCCTCCAAAAAGTTGAGAGCTGCGAATTTTCCTCCAACAGTTGCCTCAAAGATTCCCGCGATTTCTGGATCTTTCAGTTTGTCTAAATTGAATCTTAACTGAGAACATCTGTTTTGATTATAGTTCTTTTTAAGTTTAAGCTTGAGCGTCATCAATACCATGTCGTGATCACTACCAATGTCGGCGCCAGGAAAAGTCCTAGTCTTGGCTTTATTAATACTGGACTTGAATCTTTTGGATACAAGAATAAAATCAATTTGGCCATGTATCTCAGTTTTTGGGGCATGCCACGTTGTTCTTCTTGATAACTTATGAGGAAATAGTGTATGGGCAACTAGCAGAAGGCAAAAGAACAGTTGAGCGGCCGCAGCTGAGGTTCAGAGATGTGTGCAAGAGAGATATGAGGGCACTGGACATAAATCCAGCAACGTGGGAGGATGAAGCTGCCGATCGCACCAAGTGGCGATGCTATTTACGGTGCCACCTCAGATTGGGCGAAAAGAAGCTCACACAACAAGCCGAAGAGAGGAGAAAATGTAGAAAGGAGCATCAGGAAAATAAGCAGCTGAGGGCTGTCACTTCAGGGGCGCATTCCCATAGTCAGTTATGACTGAAGGGGCTATTATTATTATTATATGAGCAAAATAAAGATCTAAAGCTTAATTAATTGAATAATAACAGAATGATGGACAGTAGCTTGAGGTAACACTTTCTTAAAGCTCCAACAAGAACTTACCAAGTATTCAGGGAATTAAACATTCCTAACAGTAAGAAACTCCTCAGGTTCGAGTTTAGAATAGGAACGAGTTTAGAATAGAAAAACCATACTGTGCAGAATGCTCATCATCATGTGACATATTCTTTCCAGAACGTTGTCTCCATTACAGCTGCTCTGAACGCATCACGATTCTGGGCAAGTCGACCTGCATCAGCCAAAGACAAGTTCAGACTCTCTGTGATGTCCTGGGTCCACCGTCGTCTAGGTCGACCCCTTCCCCTTTTTCCAGGGACCATGCCTTCCATCACTGTTTTTTCCAGACTATTATGTCTTTTTATATGACCGAAAAATTTCAGCTTCCTTATTGCGATGGTATTTAGGAGCCAATGTTCCTGTACATTTAGTGAGTGCAGTACTTCTCTGTTGGTCTTTTTTTCTGTCCAGGGTATTCTCAACATCCTTCTGTAGCATTTCATTTCGAATGATGTAATCTTTTTTGCAACTGTTTTATTGAGTGTCCAAGTCTCGCAGCCGTATGTTGCTACTGGGAATATACATGCTCTGATCAGTTGTAACTTTGTTTCTTTGCTTGTGCCTTGCCATAGGTTTTTCATCTGCAAGACAATATTATTAACATATCCCAGCTTCCACTGCTTTCTAAATTTTTAATATCAAAAATAAAAATTGATGAAACCGTGGGATACTTAGGGAGGTGCGAGAGGACGATCTGCCCCAGGTGACAGCCAGTAAGTGAGTGCCATCTTACACTATTTTGACAGTACTTACTGCTCAAAATATACTTGCAAGTGTGTTTCTTTATGGGGGAGTGGGTGCCAAAGGTATGATCTGTCCAGGGTGCCAAATACTTGAGGGACGCCTCTGATGAGAAATATCCTGTTCAACATCTTATATGATATAATTAGGATATATATTGATTTCAATTCCAAAAAATATAAATAAAATATAATTAGAGGAGATAAAAATTATCAATTTAGCGTGCATGTAGAAAAAAACCCAAAAAACTAAACAAACGAAAACAAAAAAAAGAGATATAAAACCTAGGTCTGTCAATTCTTAAACCTCTTCTATATTTATAGGTAAATTTGATGCCTTCAAATAATCTAATAGTGGGAGTGTTGCGTGCATATTTTGACGCACATTTTACAAATATTGATATGGCTATTTGATATGGGAAAATATAGACATGCATTCATTTGTGTATGAAAATGCTGTCTATGGTAAAAGCGAGATAATCCATGTTTGATTCACACTTTTGATTATAGGAGTAATCGTTCTGGATATTGATCCGGCGCAAGGATAGTGCGCTTGCGTTTGTACTTATTTTTTAGGGCCAGAAAATATATTAATTTGCTTATTGTGTTTATGGCCTGAATTCATATGTATTACATATTATTAGTACAAGTAGAATCAGTCCTATATTGTATATTTTGGATGGATAGGAGGGACTAGATTCTTGTATTCCGGTCTAGCGGAAGTATGAGTTGTCTTGACAAGTCGTGATGAGTTCCGATGTACTGCTTACAAATGGCGGGGTACGTTTTTCTAGAGCTGGTCCTTTCGTCAGGAAAAAATGTCTTACGAAGTGGTATTTCTTCTGAAGGAGATGGTGTCTCTACGATAGTTTGTGTTCGAGACTCTCCTTATGTCAGTATATAGATGATTCGGACTCCAGGTAAACCCAGCTCCTATTTTGATGATCTCTCGTCGGTTAGGCCTAGCTTGACTTTTGGTGCTTCGTTATGCTAGTGTCGTGTTTGGTATCGACGAAGATGACAGATTTTCCTGCAGCGGTTATGGCTACGTGAAATTAACCTGATCACCGTAGAGCTGTATGGAAACATTTATGAAATCCTTTATATACCCATTACAAATTAACTCTGGCTTATATTCTCCTCCCTATGCATGAGTGAACGACAACTCAGGGAGGTAGCCATGTTGGATTTCGGTCATCATATGTTTTGATCACTGCCAAGAGAACAGATTATTTATCTTATTATCGGACAGTGACAGAGAGATCTCAATCCTGCTAGAAAACCCCCCCTTCGTGGTTTCATAATCTATACTACAAACTATGGACGTCAAGTAACTTTAGTTATTTATCGATTCCTTCACTGACGCGTTTAGTCAGATAGGGGAATGCGGCCATAATGTATCATGACATTGAACTTTGATGTACTGCCATTATTTCTGAATGTGTCATGACTTCAGATCTGCTATGTATACCTACAAATTGATATGTCAACGAACCATGATGTACTCGTATGTCCCAGTGTGTACGTCTGAATAAATTGAGTAAACTAAGATTCCAGCAGTCTGCATTGGTGCCTTGTAGACAAGTGTGAGTGGTTATATTGGTCAGCACACGAACAGCACACCATTCGCGGTAATCACACTCTACACTTCTACTTCATACATACACCATCCTGCGTCGGCTGAAGTGACCAAGTTCAGGGCCTGCTTCCCCTGGAGCCTTTGCCTTCCCTAACTCAGGACTAGGGTGAGTTACCCATTTACAGCTGGGTAGACTGGAGCATGCCTGATCTCAACAACACACCACTCTTCCTTACAGAGCAGACAGACTGATACTTTACAGTGGTGTACTACAGGTGTAGTAAGAAATAACTTCTTTACAGTGGCGAGCCAGATTCCTGGGTCCAGCTTACGCAGTTTTGTGTTGAGAATCACAGTTTACAGCTGAAAGAACATTTGTTTGAACACATCAACACCAGTAGGACAGCTATACAGTCGATGTCAGCTTGACCTGTATTACCGATAGGATGCTGTATCTAGGTCAGCGCTTGTTGACAGTTTTTTCGCTGTACAGACAGTATTACACAGGACAGTGGTATCAAGTGTAGAAAATATCTGGAGCAATATTGTTGACATTTCTCAACGTACAGAAGAATCACAGTGTTGTGGAACATAAAGTGCATAGTTCATCGTGGGATCTTCATATGCTCAAAAGAGAAAAAATTGACAGTGTAATAGTTTAGAATTAAATCTATTACTGAATAAAGTGGCAAGTTATTATTATTTAAATAAACTGTGCCTGCTTTACAACACTATACCTGCAACACATTCCATTCATGACATAAATGATATTGTATGCTATATGCTATTTATGCTTACATGTTATTTGTTATGTATTAAATTAGTTTATGTTCTGTGTGACTAGTACAAGGTATGCCGAGTTACATTGGTCTGGTACTAGTATTCGATAGGTACACATTTTCTTAATTGGAAATTTGTTAGCAACAATTTGCTGCTATTTCTGTTAGTTGTGATGAGGTGTTCTTTTCTTCGTTGTTTTTGTTAATAATTTTGTGTCCCTTAGTTTTGTTTGATTTGTTTGTATAATTGTAGGTCTCATCTTTTCTTTCATTTCAGTTTTTTACACCCTTATGTTTATACACTGTGGCGTTATTTGTCTTGTCATTTTATTATTGCAGTTATCATCACGGTTTCTGTGATCATTTTTTTTTCATTTCTTCTATTTAATTTAATTTGATCTCTGCAAATGTTTTCAGATTGTCTTTTCTTGTTTGTCATTTGTAATGTCTTTAGTTGACATATGACGTATAGTGGTATACACTGATAGTATAGTACAGATCAGTACTTGCTGATTGTTATTGTTATAAAACAAAATGTACAAGACCTTTGTAAGGCTTGTCTCCCAAAGTGATTGGTAAAGGGAAATATTTTTTCTACAGGTACTCAAGTGATCTTTGATTACATTGTGGTACAAGACCTTTGTAAGGCTTGTCTCCCAAAGTGATTGGTAAAGGGAAATATTTTTTCTACAGGTACTCAAGTGATCTTTGATTACATTGTGGTATACAAGACCTTTGTAAGGCTTGTCCCCACAGTATTTGAGATACAATTATTGTTGTCCACAGGTACTCAAGTTATCATTGGTTATTATAAACCATACAAGTTTGGACTAAGACTAGGTCTAAGGTATAGACTTGTCTCCCATTAACTTGAAAGAGGGTAATTTATTTACTTTTTCAGGTTTCTGATTTAAGAAGACAATATGTCTACATTAGATTATTTCATTATACAAGGAAAATCTCTTGATAAGACTGGAAAAGACTTAGAACAATGGGCTGTTGCTCAATATGACAAAGCATTAGCTGCAGAAGAGAAAAAAATTGCTGCTGCTGTTGAAGAAAGAAAAGCTGCTGCTGAGGAAAAAAAAGCTGCGGCTGAGGAGAGAAAACTTCAAATAGAAGAAAAAAAAGCTGCTGCAGAAGAAAGGAAAGCCTTAGCTGAAGAAAAAAGATTAGAAAAAGAAGCTGATACTGCTGCTGAACTTAAGAAATTGCAGATGCAAGTGGAGGAAAGGAGATTTGAGGCAGAACAGAAGAAATTAGAAGCTGATGCAGAGCAGAAAAAATTAGAAGTTGCTGCTGCTGCAGAGCAGAGAAAATTAGAAGTTGCTGCAGAACAGAAAAAATTAGAAGCTGCTGCAGAACAGAAAAAACTAGAAGTTGCTGCTGCTGCAGAACAGAAAAAAACTAGAAGTTGCTGCTGCTGCAGAACAGAAAAAATTAGAAGCGGCTGCAGAACAGAAAAGATTAGATAGAGAAGCTGAAGAGAGAAAAGCAATAAGAGAACATGAGTTTGAATTAGAGAAATTAAAATTGACATGTATGAGTAATGTTAATCAGGCATCTGGTGGTAATGGTAAACCCTTTGTGTACAAGGTCAAAGTACCAGCGTTTAACCCTACCAGTGATGACATAACATTTTGGCTTTCTAGATTTGAACGGGCTTGTCGATCTCATAATGTTGACAAATCACAGTATGTGAATCAGTTGTCTGAAAATCTAAAAGGGGAGTCTCTGAGTAAGTTATATTTCGTTGAAGAGGCCGACAAAGACAATTATGATGCTGTTAGGGCAGCTTTGATAAAGAGATATCAGCTGTCTGAGGAAGGTTACCGTCTTTTGTTTAAAACAATGAGACCTGAGGTAGGTGTAGAATTCTCAGATTTCATCTCAAAAGCACGAATTACACTTTCACGATGGATTGAATTATCCAAAACAGAGAAAACATTTGATGGTCTTACAGATTTATTGCTAAGAGACAAGGTCATGTCTTCTGTAAATAAATCATTCCTAGAGTTCTTACATGAGCGTAAACCTAGTACAATAAAGCAAATGGAAGAATATTGTGACCAGTATGCCACGGCACACCCCGACATGATTCTTAGTAACTCTAACATTAAAGAGAGTATGCCAGTTGCTTCGGCAACAGAATATAATCAGAATTACTCACACAAATTCCAAGGAGCTAAAAATAAATTTGATAAAAAGGTTAATTGGGATAAGTATCAAAACCAAGATAACCGCTCAAATCAGAGTTCTTCTTCGAAGAACTGGAATCGGGCTGATAGTCCTCGACACGCGAGGGGTGCCCATAATGTTAGAAATTCTCGGAAAGGGAGTAGCTATAGGAACTACCCAAGTGCTTCATGGAGACAAAAGAAACAATATTACAGGGATACTCAATATAATGAGCATGATGATTATGATCATGAATATTATGATTCAAACCCAAATAGGGGTTATAACAGAGGCAATAATAATTATAGAGACAATTATAACCGAGGTAGATCACAACACAAAAGACATGGTAAATCGTATTACCAGGCAAACTCTGCACAACAGGAGTTCCACGACACCGATAATCAGAATAATGATAAAAAAGACTCCAATAGTGTAGCGAATTCCGCTTTTGATTTTGCTAGAGCATCTGAGTGTTCGCAATGCAAAACATTATTCGATCCAACCACAGTGTCTACTTTAAGCTGCGGTCACCCACTTCCCGCTCTCCATGCGTCAATCGCGCATAATGGAAGGGGTGCTCTTGTCTTTAATAGGGGCCTAATAGATGGTACTCCGGTATCAATTCTTTTCGACTCGGGGTGCACTACCATTGGAGTGAGGCAATCACTCGTAAATCCTTCTCGAGCTACAGGCAATATAGTCAAATGTGTAACATTTGGTGGCACATTGGAGAAGTACTCCACTGCCATTATCAATATTGCTACGCCTTTCTTTACAGGAGAGGTGCAAGCATGTCTCTTGCCGAATCCGATCGCTGATCTTATCATCGGTCGCATTCATGGAGTGAAAGAATGCACTCCACAGCAAATTTCTAATTGGGAAAATGTTAATATGCAATCTGCTAATGCAGTAATCACTAGGGCTCAAGCTCTCAATATGCCACAATCTTCACATTCTGAAGATGATGATGCGCAGATCCAAGATGATCCCTTGGAGATTTCCCACGATTCCTTTATCAAACAGCAGGAAGATGATCCTACTCTAAAGAAATTCTTTACTCTGGCAACAAAAGGTGATCCGAATAAGGATACAAATCGTAAATCTTGGATTACGATGAAGAATGGCGTACTTGTACGTATGGTACAAGACTCCGCTAAGTCCATTCATTCTCAAATCCTTGTGCCTAAAAATATGAGAGTTAAAATTTTACAGCACGCTCATGATTCGCAGTGTGCTGGACATATGGGTTTTTCCCGTACTAAAGCTAGAGTTCTTCAATCTTTCTTTTGGCCTGCTGTGAATAAGGACATACGAATCTATTGTCGATCTTGTAAAGTATGTCAAGAGATTAAATCCAGAGGTCCACGCCATGATGCACCTATTCAGGCTGCAGACATTCCCATTCGGCCATTTCAAAAAATGGCGATAGACATCATTGGTCCATTTAAGATAAAGTCTGCTAGAGGACACCAATTTATTTTGACGTGTGTTGATATGTGCACACGTTGGCCGGAGGCTGTTCCTCTAAAGAGCATAACTACTGCTGATATCGCAGATGCTCTTTGGTTAATATTTTCTCGTCTGGGGTTTCCAGCAGAAATATTATCCGACCATGGTACCCAACTCATATCGGATACCATGTCTCAAGTAATGTCGACTCTGAAGATAGAGAGATCGCTGAGTAGTATTTATCATCCTATGTCCAATGGGATGGTGGAACGTTTGAATAGAACTCTGAAAAACCTACTAGGTAAGATAACAGAAGATCATCCTCAGGATTGGGATAGGGTTTTTACCCGCGGCTCTCTTTGCATATAGAGAGGTCGCCAACGAACATACAGGATTTTCTCCCTTTGAACTTGTCTTTGGCGCGAAACCGCGAGGTCCTATGTCCTTACTTCATGATCTTATAACTGCTGATAATATTGTCGATGACACAAAATCCTCTTATGAATATGTCATCGCACTTAGACACAAGATTATTGAAGCATGCAAATTGGCAACTGCTTCTTCTGAATTTGCGAAACAGAAGGCAAGGGAATTTGCCAATAAAAAGAGATGTTTGCGTCAACTTTGTCCAGGTGACAAAGCATTTGTCTTGCTACCTTGTAGGGAAAATAGACTTCTCATTTCTTGGAAAGGTCCGTACGATATAATATCAAAGGTTTCCGATGTTGACTATATCGTCGATATTGACGGGAAGCGTAAAACCTTCCACATCAACATGCTCACGGAATTCCATGAACGTCCTGATTATTTACAACCTGTTTTCCAGGCAACGGACGATTTTCCAGTCCAACATGGACAGTACTCATCTCTGTCAGTAATACAGGATGAGGAAACGAGTTTCTCGGATGTAAATTTACCTTTTCCAATGATTCCTCTCACTCTAATGAATCATGGAAAGATGTTGCAATTTCTCCAGAATTATCTCCAGGAGAGCAGAAACAAGTTTCTACTATGTTAGAACAATTTCAGGATGTCCTTACTGACATTCCTGGTCAAACTGATGTCATTCAACATGACATTATTCTTACTGACCATAGTCCTATAAGAGTCAGACCGTATCCTATTCCGATACATTTTCAAGCACAGGTAGAGAAAGAGTTAGATGAGATGATAGAGTTAAAAATTATAGAACCATCCACATCAGCATATTCTTCGCCGATGGTTATAGTACGGAAAAAAAGACAATAACATACGTCTTTGCGTGGATTATCGCAAATTGAATCAAGTGACTAAATTCGATGCTGAGCCTATGCCTTTACTAGAAGAGCTACTTACGAGACTATCGAATTCTCACTTCTTTACTAAACTCGATTTGTCTAAGGGATATTGGCAAGTTCCACTATCCGAACACGCCAAACCGTTTACTGCTTTTTCGACGCCTAGGGGTCTATTCCAATGGAATTTCATGCCTTTCGGTCTTATGAACGCCCCTGCTACATTTGTACGCATGATGCGTCGAATCCTATCTCATCGCTCAGATGTCATTGCGTATCTTGATGACATCTGTCTTTTCAGTGATACTTGGAACGATCACTATAATGGTATAAATGAACTATTGTCTATCTTACGCGAGCATAACCTGACAGCGAAACCATCGAAAGCATGTATTGGTTTTAGCGAAATATCTTTCTTAGGACACCGTGTTGGTCATGGGTTCCTAAAAAACAGAAGACCATAATACAAGTAAGATACTTAACATTTCTATTCCTAAGACTAAAAAGCAAGTACGAAGTCTCTTAGGTCTAATACAATTTTATGGACGATTCATCCCGAATCTGTCCTCCATTATGTCACCTCTTTCTTCCTTGCTAAAGAAAGGGTCTCCTAATGTAGTCCATTGGACTCAAGAATGTCAATCCTCTTTGGATAAGGTTAAAACTATGTTTTCTACTTCACCTATCCTAGTATTGCCTTCTAAGGATAAGACATTTATTCTTCGTAGTGACGCTTCATCCACCGGGATTGGAGCTGCACTAATGCAAGAGTACTCTGGAACTCTGCATCCGGTGATGTATATTTCTCGGAAATTAAATGCCGCAGAGAAGAATTACTCGGTCCTAGACCGTGAATTATTGGCTATGGTTTGGTCAATCCTTAAACTGCAAAGATTTCTTCTGGGCGCGCATTTCATTGTGGAAACTGACCAGAAGGCTCTTACGGCTATTCAGAGTAAAAATCTGAAGAGCGCGAGATCAACGCGATACGCGATTGCTCTACAGCCATTTCATTTTTCGGTGCGAGCTATCCGTGGGTCAGAAAATGTGATGGCAGATATTTTGTCTAGATGCCCACATGATTCATAACTGTTATACAACTTTGATACAGTTGTTTCTATGTTGAAATGTGTACACATATGTAATATATCATATATTGATTGTAACACTACTTAGCGGTTCATTGATATGTATTCACCGCTGATTTTTCAATGGTTTTTCGTCTTTGATGATCATGATGTTAAGATATCTTAGATGAAATTTACGTATAAACTAATGTGGAAATTGTGTCATTGCTAATATTGTAGTATGCGTTGGTGACACCTCTCTGGAAATATTTATACTTAGAGAAGTACTTTCTCTAAGGTCATAAAACTTATGCTTATCATCTGCGCATTGTTATTGGTGCGTTGTGAGCCTATTGTATGTTGCTCCTAGATGTATTTCAAAAAAAAAAAATGTACCATTTTTTTTTTTTTCCCGAGGGGTGTGGTAATCTGTTGCGTGCATATTTTGACGCACATTTTACAAAAATTGATATGGCTATTTGATATGGGAAAATATAGACATGCATTCATTTGTGTATGAAAATGCTGTCTATGGTAAAAGCGAGATAATCCATGTTTGATTCACACTTTTGATTATAGGAGTAATCGTTCTGGATATTGATCCGGCGCAAGGATAGTGCGCTTGCGTTTGTACTTATTTTTTAGGGCCAGAAAATATATTAATTTGCTTATTGTGTTTATGGCCTGAATTCATATGTATTACATATTATTAGTACAAGTAGAATCAGTCCTATATTGTATATTTTGGATGGGTAGGAGGGACTAGATTCTTGTATTCCGGTCTAGCGGAAGTATGAGTTGTCTTGACAAGTCGTGATGAGTTCCGATGTACTGCTTACAAATGGCGGGGTACGTTTTTCTAGAGCTGGTCCTTTCGTCAGGAAAAAATGTCTTACGAAGTGGTATTTCTTCTGAAGGAGATGGTGTCTCTACGATAGTTTGTGTTCGAGACTCTCCTTATGTCAGTATATAGATGATTCGGACTCCAGGTAAACCCAGCTCCTATTTTGATGATCTCTCGTCGGTTAGGCCTAGCTTGACTTTTGGTGCTTCGTTATGCTAGTGTCGTGTTTGGTATCGACGAAGATGACAGATTTTCCTGCAGCGGTTATGGCTACGTGAAATTAACCTGATCACCGTAGAGCTGTATGGAAACATTTATGAAATCCTTTATATACCCATTACAAATTAACTCTGGCTTATATTCTCCTTCCTATGCATGAGTGAACGACAACTCAGGGAGGTAGCCATGTTGGATTTCGGTCATCATATGTTTTGATCACTGCCAAGAGAACAGATTATTTATCTTATTATCGGACAGTGACAGAGAGATCTCAATCCTGCTAGAAACCCCCCTTCGTGGTTTCATAATCTATACTACAAACTATGGACGTCAAGTAACTTTAGTTATTTATCGATTCGCCTTCACTGACGCGTTTAGTCAGATAGGGGAATGCGGCCATAATGTATCATGACATTGAACTTTGATGTACTGCCATTATTTCTGAATGTGTCATGACTTCAGATCTGCTATGTATACCTACAAATTGATATGTCAACGAACCATGATGTACTCGTATGTCCCAGTGTGTACGTCTGAATAAATTGAGTAAACTAAGATTCCAGCAGTCTGCATTGGTGCCTTGTAGACAAGTGTGAGTGGTTATATTGGTCAGCACACGAACAGCACACCATTCGCGGTAATCACACTCTACACTTCTACTTCATACATACACCATCCTGCGTCGGCTGAAGTGACCAAGTTCAGGGCCTGCTTCCCCTGGAGCCTTTGCCTTCCCTAACTCAGGACTAGGGTGAGTTACCCATTTACAGCTGGGTAGACTGGAGCATGCCTGATCTCAACAACACACCACTCTTCCTTACAGAGCAGACAGACTGATACTTTACAGTGGTGTACTACAGGTGTAGTAAGAAATAACTTCTTTACAGGGAGTCTCATTTGTTCATACCTCTTACATTATAACAAGAAATGCTCTATATTATTGTCTTGAAGACATCCAATCAACATTTAAACAACAGAAAACGAAGGAAGAATCAGTCATTTTATGGGGGGGAATTAAATGTTTTCATTTACCAAGTATACAATAAATGACAAGAAGGGATAATAATAATAACCTTTCAGTCATAGCTGACTATGGGAATGCGCCCCTGAGGTGACAGCCCTCAGCTGTTTATTTTCCTGGTGTACCTTTCAACGATTTCTCCTCATTTCTGCTTGCTGTGAGAGCTTCTTTTCACCCAATCTGAGGTGGTGCCATAGATAGCATCGCCACTTGGTGCGATCGGCAACTTCATCCTCCCAGGTTGCTGGATTTATGTCCAGTGCCCTCATGTCTCTTTTGCACACATCTTTGAATATCAGGTGCAGTCGCCCAACTGTTCTTTTGCCATCTGCCAGTTGTCTGTAAAAGATATCTTTTGAGATGCGACCATCTTCCTTGCAGCGGACATGGCCAAGCCAGCAAAATCTGCGCTGTCTAAACAGTGTATACATGCATTGAAGGCCAGCATGCAACACCTCGACATTTGTCATTTTGTCTTTCCTCAAAATACCGAGGATGTGGCATAGACACCATAGATAGAAGGTAGTGAGCCTTCTTTCTTGCTTAGCATAGGTTGTCCATGTCTCGCCGCCATATAGAAGTGTGCTGGTGACGCAGGCATTATATAACCGCAGCTTTGGTCTTCGTTGCTGTGAGTTTGGAGTTTCCCCAAACACGCATTGTGAGGTGGGCAAAGGTGGCAAGGAGGGATAATGCCATAAGGAAATAGTGACAGTTAAATATACTTTCTAAAATTATAGATATTGTATATCCTAATTATAACCCAGCAGGGGCTGAACAGGCTATTTTGCTTCATGAGTAAAAAAAAAAATGCATATATACTGCAATTCTTTCATACTGCAATTCAATTAGATAGTAGGGAGAGGGCATGGAAACCCATATGTACAACTCTCTGAGCTATAAATAATGTAATTGGCTTCAAGCCTTTTAGTTATAACTGCATGGAAATCCTGCATTAAAAATAGATATTGTGCCCTAGTTCAGCCACCAGCAAATACTCATGTTTGAATAAAGCAAATAAAAAAAAATGACAAATTGACTGTAATGTAATATTTTCTTACAAAATCTTTATAAGCTGATTTTATTATGTAACCTCCACCCACGATCTTTGACCTTCAATAAACTTTTTAATCTGCTTAGAGGTCAGCCACGTAGTGAGGAAATATCCTGTGTCTGAAAATGTGGAGTTCCAAGAAAGGAGTAAACTAAGTAATATGTTTCCTAGAATTGCACAGTTAAATTTGATTTTCAGTTCTGTTTAATGTTAGGAACTATGAAAGGCCTCTGGGAAAACCTATTTTCAGATAAAACATGACAAACTGGTATTTCTCTTACAATGTTTTTGCCCTGTTTTATATATGCTCAATTTTCATTGGTTACAGTGACAGGAAACACCTCACTGGTGGCCTCTTTTTGTGACTTAATTATTTAGATGCTGTTTGAGCCAAAACATGGTCTGATTTTCTGACTTGGAGTTATTTTTTTTTGTAGTTTGTTGGTTAACTATTTATTAAATTGTTGTTAATCATTCTTTATAAATGGATGATGATTCTGACCCTTATGTAAGCTTGCCAGAGCTGGACAAAAGTAGCGGCATGAAGCAGGAAGACAGTGGACAGGTGACTGTGACATACTATCATTGTGTTCTCAGTTTGATAAATTTTATATCAAGCAGTCAGCACTTTGGAAAGTATTATGTATATGTAATATATATATATATATATATATATATATATATATATATATATATATATATATATATATATATATATATTACATATATATATATATATATACAAATGAATATGTGTAACATATCATGCTGAGGCACTTGCAGTATTTAGCAATCTTTATTTTCATACTATGTTGACAGAAATCTATTTCTAAACTTTCATCATCATAATCATTTTTCTTTTGCATTCCTTAAGGACCATGGGGCCCGCACTGCATTTAGTTCTCTTGCTTAGTTCTCTTGCAGGAACATTGTGCTGTAGCACTTTATACACTTTTCAGTTGTGGAACAGCCTTACCTTAGTTGTCTGTTACAACATACACAAGGAAACAGTTTTTCTGTGGCTATTCGTCAACTTCTCAGAGACTCTGGAAATTTCGCTTGGTTTTTTTTTAAGTTTAGTTTTTTTTCCTTTAGCCTAAAGGGTTGTAGAAATCATCATGGGATTCTATTTTAAGACCTTTTTAATGTACACCTGAAAATAGTCCTGGGAAAAATTCAGTCCTGAAAAGGAAAAGTTCTTTTGCAGGTTAAGCCGAAAGGCTGTTCATTTTTTACTTCGTGTATCTTGATATGTGACGAACAATGCACATTGTAATTACGGATTACAGTTAATGGGAAACATAAGTGGAAGATTTGCTAGAAAATCAGGTTTGGAGTTGCAAGAAAAGCATTATTAAGGACTTCTGTGCTGAAAGAACCCTTACAAGACAAATTAAGATAATTCATAGATTGATTGAGCAGAAGGTTGAAGAGATATTCAGTGGTTATGATGTAAAGTCCACCCGGTGTAAAAAATTGTTGGAAAGAAACAAAGAAACCTATACCCAGTAGAACAAGATGTGAAATAAAGGTTTTTGATGGTGGATAGGAAACATGTTCAGGAAATTAACTAGTATAACAGCATCAAGGCAGTCAAATTGTTCAAATAGGAAAGTATGATCCATGGGCCCAACAACTGCTTTGGGAAGTGTTCCTCAATATATTTTGCATATAAGTTTTAGGACTTTTTATGTGTTATAATAATTCTAATTTTCCTTGTTCATCCTCAGACTTTCTGCATTTAATGATTCTAATAAAAGCAGTAATATCAGATCCAAGTTTCCCTGACAACCCCTAACAGTTTTTTTCGCGGACGTGAAATTGGTTGTTGCCATAATGCTACTTCGTTCAAGTTGCTGTATGTTGGGCAGGACGGCAGCAGATGTTTCGGGCTGTCTGGGGCTGAGCCACTGGTATATTGGCCCCTAGCAGTCTGTTGTACCAATCCTGTACTTATGGATAGATGGTACCTAATATCTGTTGTATGTACAGTTCACAAGCCGACAAATGGGATGATCCTGGGCCTCAGCATAGATAGCTATGATAGACATCAATTTTTTATAGAGCCTTGGTGTGCTCTTTGTGTTTCAATATAGTTTATTATTTGAAAATTCCAGTACGGAGAAGGTTTCTCGTTTTATCTTGGGGAACCTATGTTTTTTTATGGACAGGAATAATTGTTTAGAATAAGGGCTTGAACAATTAATATTTATGGGTATAACTCCCATCTATTGTTTTTGGCATGTTGAATTCAACACAATTATGCTTTACTTAAGTCTTCCGAGTGCATTTTTATTCTTGGTGCACCCTGGTAATGATCTGTTGGGCCTTCTGAATGCTGACCATTTGACCAGTTTTTGTGAGATGGTTATTTTAGATCCTTTTTCTGGTGAAAAATATATTTCTCTTTAGTGGGCCTCAATAAAAATGTTCCATGATTCAGCATGAAAGGTGAGAGAAAAGGAAGGGCATAATGTGTCGGACGGGCTGTGTGTGTCCCAATTTCTATACCCTTTGAAATAAAGTTTGTTAGCAGCTCGCTCGTTCACGTTTGTTCCATTGATTCTTCAATAGGTTTCAGTTTTCCGTCGTGCTGTTTCTGGAGAACATTTTCTTTGGTCCATGGAAAGCTTCTCCCTCAGTTGAATTGGCGTTTTTAACCTGTTTGTTAGGACATTATGGTTTGCTGCCATATAAATCATCGTTTCAAATAAACTGCAATGTGTTCAGTTATTTGCCCTTTGTTTTATATTTATTGTGATTTAAATTTGTTGTTGTAAAGCTCCTTCATTGTTTAATTTGACCCTGATTTATTGTTTGTGAATGAAATTCCCTAGATACAGATTTTTTGTTTTCATATGCCCACTTTTTATACTCATTTAGGCGACCGAATCGATCTCGGCTAATATGTCTAGCCTGAGATCTGATTTTTACGTGAGGACCCCTTTTTTAATCCCCCTGTACAATGACAGGTGTCCTCATTGCCATTTCAGGGCTGATACTCGCCGTTTTCGGAGGTAGAATAAACATTGATTTGTGTTTTTTTATCTTCCAGCGAAATGCCGTGTTGTGGTTTGATTTAATAATTCTTCTTTATTTTGTATTGAGAGCTTTTAAAAGGGGCAAATTTAACTTCAGTTATTTGATGTGTAAATATAATTTTGTTCTGAAATTTATTATGTGACTTGATAATGTTCCTCAATGCTTTGTAATGCTGTTATCAAATAGGCTTACGGCCGGCTAACCTGACCATACCCAGCCATGTCACTGTGGGCCTAGGATCCAAGCAGAGCCCCCTCCATTTTTCGCCATATGCAGCTAGTACTACCCATCCCATCTTTTCCCATGGCAGTTTCGTTATCTCTCTGATGCCAGAGGATTGAAGAAACAACCATGGTAAATTAAAGTTGACTGATACCTTTTGTCGTGCTAACATTCTTATGTGACATTATTTCACACACCCACACTTACAATGCCACACTTGCTTATATCACATACGTATCCAGATCAAGCCACAAATTAGTACAGCAGCAGGCAACCCAGGAGCTGTTGGAGATCTAGCTTAAGAAGCACTGTGTTGAGGACTGCTTCCTAGTCTGTGGTAATTATTCTTGGCAGGGTTTATTTTCAAGTTTTGGGAATGATTGCAACCATGTTGCATCCCAAATAGAGGCACATTTAGTAAGTATCGAGTATAGGTTGGTAACGTGGAATACATAGTTACAAAACAGTGCTTGTGGCTTCGTGCCTAAACGAACGTGTTCAGAATATGTGGCTTGGCCACTATTTATGTGTAGCAAAAGTCTCCGTTGTGCCTTCAGGTCGATCGGTGATGTATTTTAAATGATGTGGTTTTAACCACCTACAATGGGTAGCAAAAGAGATTAAATAATTCTATAGTCGTCGAATGACATTTTGTAACAGCATCATGCAAAGTAATCAATAATTGATGGTTAGCATAAGATTGGCGTGGCAAGCCAATGAATTTATCTATTGAATTAGAATTGAATCGAGGTTAGAAAAGCTGTAATAATTATTGCAGATTGCTAAAACAGAGGAATGTGAAATAATATAATAAACTGAAAAATGTCTAACGCGGTGATGTAAAAGACATATAATCTGTGATTAATGCACAAGAGTATGTGCAAATTTATAAAAATGTTGAAAGGCTATTGACAGTGTGAAGTTGTGAGATTTATTGTAAATAACTGTGTGCGATAATAAATATAAACAGTCGTCCATGATGGTTTTTCTTCTCGATGAAGTTTTATCCGTTTTTCATCCTTTGCAAGTATTGAGAACTGTCACCGTTATTCTTTGACCTTCACGTTGGTGTTTAATATTTGTCAATGAACAAACCCTAGTGTTACTTGGCGTAAAATTATAAGAATAACAGAACAATTGAAAATGACATGCTAAACTCAAAATTATCTAACACTAAAACTTTAAACAAGAAAGAATAGATTTTATTAATGAAAAATGATAATGACAATAATAACAGTCTTCAATGAATCAGAAGAAGCCAAATCAATAACTAAGTCTTGCAACAGTGAGAACCCTAAGCTTCTAACAATCGAGCTTCCAACACACTGCTTTCTGTACAGATCTGCTATGATAACATCCCCACCCCCCCAAACAGTGGTTTGGTCATTGTTTGATTGTTGATCCAGAATCGACATCACTAACACACCGGGAAAACCCATAGGTGCTCAGTCTCTCCCCAGGCAAATGTGAAGGTTATGAATCCTATCCTAATTGTCACCTGTTTCGCGTTGGTTGCATACACGCTGGAATGGATTCCTCTTCATTTTGTCCGTCCAGCTGGTCTTTACGTTTGATAGCCAAATAGCCAACAATCTTAGTCTTGAATGATTCATCGACTTGCAGTGTCATACTTTAACAGGACAATCATTAAATGTTCCTCAGTATCATCTCCCCTTATCCATAATCCAGTGCAACATCTATGGTTGATCCTTGAAGCTAATCTGTCAGCCTCTTTTATTGTCGCGTACCCCTTCATTACCCAGGGACAGTAGATCCACAACCAGTTCCCTGAAGATATGAGTTTTCTAGG
>JAMPIV010020005.1:0-11206 GCA_024509875.1 Oreohelix idahoensis | reverse complement strand
TATCTCTCAGTCATGGTGCAATCTCACATTTAAACACTTGACCGTCTCATCTATGTAAGTGTTTCAATGATTTTGCTGCCATCTGATTTTACGGTTATGGGAAGAACAGCCAAAAGTATCAAAACCTCCACTGAATCCATGATCATCTAACTGCTTAGTCATAGTCACATGGATTCCATTTCTAATTGTGTGTTGTCGAAGTTCTGATAACCCAGTAGATTGCTAGTATAGAAAAGAAATGGAGACAAGAGGCATCTCTGATCGCACTCCCAGTTCTTATCCAAAACGGTTTGTAAGCTGCCCTTCGTAAAGAACGCTGCATGTCATAGTCTTCATATGTTTTCTTTATTAAATTAGTGATCTTCAGGGGAACTCCATAATGCCTCATCAATTTCCAAAGTGATTCTCTGGCTACACTGTCAAATAAGCCTTTTCGTAAGTCCACAAATTACATTCACCATATATGGCAATGTCATAGTGGTAATACTCCCATTCCAGACTTTGTTCAACTATTATTCTCAAAGTGGCTATCTGGTTGTAAATCTGTTTTGTCGAAAAAACCTGCTTGTTCATCTCTCAGTTTCTTGTCTATGGTCTTTTAAATCTCTCAAAATAATCCTGTTTAATACTTTTCCTGGCACTGATAGTAAAACATTATTCCTCTATAAAACTGCACTCTTGTAAATTTCCCTTCTTAGGCAACTTAACCAGATATCCTTCCTTCCATTCTGCTGGAGTATCTCTTCCCTTTCCCAGACAAGGGGACCAAACCAAGATAGGATTATATAACATCTCTTGTAGCAGTGTCGATATCTGCTTTGATGGCCTCTGCTGGAATGCCAACAAGGTTCAGACGCTTTTCCATCTCTTAGAAGCTTTTTGGCTTTCTTTATTTCAGTCTCCAGGTCTTCTACTTCGTATTGTTTGAAAGCAACGAAAATATTGTTTGAAAGGAAATGGGAACTTTATGGCTTAGGGAAAGACCCAAATACACAGGAAACAGAAACAGACTTTCCAGTTCCTTTTTTGTTGGTTTCCATTACTCACACTAGGCTCACATGAGAATAGTAGCCCTTGTCGTAAATTTCCGATAGGTGATTAAGAACAATCTGAATAGAACTGACAAAGGTGATGACTCAGTGCGAGATAAGGTAAACAGATAGATTTTCACTAGTGGGTTGATGAAAAGGTAGAGTCTGTCCCTGGATTTGAGAAGCTACTCTAGTCCAGCCTATCGGTTACGACTAAAATTTGTTGTTCAGACAGTTCCCTTTCTATATTAATATATATATATATATATATATATATTTACAAGATATATATATATATATATATATATATATATATATTTATATATATATATATATATTATACCATATATATACAAAACACACAGATAAGTGACGACAATTAGATGCACAAACGTGAAAACTATAGTACTGGAGTATGGATATTGATAGCTGACCGACACAAGTAATTAAGTTTTATGTTACTTTTATTTACCATAAAGAAACTTCACAACAGTTATTATAAAAAAATATCAGACTATACAAAACATAGGTTGCAGAATTAATAAAGAAATAAACTCATCAGTGTAATCTCCCCTCCCTCTGTTGAGACAAGATCCCGTTAGAAGAAGTTATAAAACTCCAAAAGGTCAAAGAGATTTGCGCTATGGTCTAGAATTTGCCTATACTGTAAAGAACAAAGGTTCTAAGTTAATCTATTCTGAAATGAACAGTATTAGTAAAATAAAAACCGAAGAAAGGCACAACAAAGTGAGTACATGGATTATACAGTATGAGAATTATTCATTTCTTCTTTCTCTCTTCTCAGACGACCGTGGCCACGTTCATTCGTTCTTACCTAATTGTTGATTAACAACGTCTGGAACATAGTTTCATGGGTCACACAGCAAATCCAGTGTTATTTTGGCGAAATAAACCCCAGCTCCTCAAAGACTGTTTAAATCCTCTTCTTCGGGGAACGTTTATTTCGTTACTGTTAGTTGGATTTCAGTTTATGTCACATTAATTAGTCCAGGTAAAACTTGACAGGGCTCACAGTGTCAGTAGCTTGAGATTACAATACATAAAGGAATGTCAGGTATGAAAACTTCTCTCAGTATAAAAATTCCTTGTCACAACACAAATGGTCGATTGTCGGGAAATGTCAATGTTTGATTATGTCGCCACAACGGGCTGAATGTATATGAAAATTGAGAACAAGAAATCTGCAGAGCTATAGGTCCAGTTAAAATTTACTCTTAATATTCTTTGGGTTGGTACTCTGTCTCTTTCCTTGGTGTAAACAAATGGCCATACAGGTTCACCTTGAAAACCCGGTAGTTATATAAGAATGTTCTTTTTTGTATCGTTGGACATAGGTCCGTTATTCTCAGATTAGATGGAAGCCGCTGGTAGGTTTTGGGTTTGACCCAGTACTAGATATATAGGATCCTGAAAAAATACAAAATACTTAACCACAATATAGTATTCTCAAACCTATCCTAACCCTGCGTAAATACACTATTATTATTCCACTTCGGTTTCTTCTTCTTTGATCCTTAGCCGCCGACGTCAAAGCAGTCAGTGGCCATCACGCCTAGTGGTGTAAATAGTAGGACAACAACAAATTGATTCACACTTTGCTCGGCCGGGGGCCATCCTTCGTACAGTGCCCTAACTCTGGTTTAGTATAATTCTTTGCATCTCAACATCCAAGGTCCTCCGCCAAGTTGTTTTTTGGTCGTCCTCTCTTTCGTTTTCCTTCAGGGGTCCAAAGCCATAGCTGTTTTTCTTGTGATGGCATCGGGGGTCTGTTCTGAAAAGATGGCCAACCCAGCTCCAGCGTCTGCCAGCTATGATGGTGATGGTGTGCGTTATTCTCAGATTTAGACGGAAGCCGCTGCGTAGGTTTTGGGTTTGACCAATGTACTAGATATAGGAAGAGGTAAAATACAAAATACTTAACCACAATAACGTATTCTCAACCCTATACTACCCCGCGTAACATATACTAATATTATCAACTTCAGTTAATTAACTTAAATTAGAAACTACAAGCTTAGCGCTTGTCTTATCGTTTAAAAACTCCGTGAAATAAATTCTAATCATTTACAAAATTTAAATCATCGTGAATTATAGAAATAAATATATATTTCGTCAGTACTCATAATGTATAGAGCATTTACTAGAGGATTAAAATAACTCTTACTGGTTAATAGCAGTTAGTTTAGATTAACGCTACAGCCGGAACAATTTTGTTATAGATTATTTTAATTATGTTAGTCAATTTACACACAACAAAATCCTAGTGAAATATAATTGACGGACCTTAACCAGTAAATCACTCTACACAGAAAATCTTAGTGAAATATAATGATGACTTAACAATTAAATCCCCCAAACTACTAGTATAATATTTACCTCAAACACAGAAATTTTAGAACTACTCCAATCGAGAATACTAAGAAATCCACTTTAAACAGTGGTCTAGAAACCGAAGCTAATTGGTTTCTGAAAAATCCTGTGGGGTACTGAATAATGTATTTGTAAAGGATACGGTATATATCTTAAATTGGTAGAAATTCACTGGCACTTGCTGATTTTGACACCTTCGCTCATATTTCGGAGATTTCTCCGGTTGATCTGCGAATCAAAGCTAAAATTGTCACCATTTTTACGCTTTGCAGACTCTAGCAACGAGCGAACGGTCTTTTGATCTGGCGACTCTCACCGTATCTACATTACGTTAACAAACGAACGAATGGGGGGGGGGGGGGGGGCTGTGATTATCTTTCCTTTTCTCTCAGATTTATTCCCCTGACCAACGGCTACCGAAAATACGTCTAAAAACTTCATTTGCTTATCTCCCCTTTGCCAAAAGTACGACTTTTTGAATAGTCGCCTTGGTTATATTACAAATCTACCACCCGTCCCTCTCTTTAGGTGAAACTTAGCCCTGTTTGTAAACATTTCCTCGTAGTTTATACGACATAGAGAAAAAGGAATATGTGCGTGGCCAAATTGAGAGTTAGACAGATATAAAGGAAGAAGTGAAGGGTCTGCGTTTAACGTCAACGTGCATAACATAAAACTAATAAGGGGAAGCCCGGTGAAAGCCAGGTAGAGAAAAATGTAGATAAGATGAAATCTGTTTTCATAAACCTCTGTCAACAGTCACAGCCCTGATGCTCATTTTGAATCAAAAATTAAATGCATCAAAATGCGAAACAAAAAGACAGCTCAAAAACTACTTCTGGTGAAATGGGTATAACAGTGGAGAAGAAAGAGCGAAACCTTCCCTAATTCATGGGTTCATGGGGGAAGCACAAAAATGGTAGGACAATTAAGGATAGCTGAAGATGGTAGAAGAGTTCCTAGGAGACGAAAAAGCAGAGAGCCAGCAATAAATAACATCTTCTGAAGCAGTGTCGATATCTGCTTTGATGGCCTCTGCTGGAATGCCATCAGGTCCAGAGACGCTTTTCCGTCTCTTAGAAGCTTGAATGTGCTTTTCTATTCCTTCCTATTTCTTCCTCCGTTCGCGTCTTTCTCCCTCGTTAATTTGTAGCTCTTCTTCTGCTGGCTGGATGTCCGGGGGGTTTGTGGAGCTGGTCTATTGAGAAGGTCCTCAAAACATTCTGGCCCACCCTCTTAATTTTGCTCTTGTATATTGCTGAGCAGTTTTTTAGCATTCTTGTCTTTTATGAGGCAACTTGTTTGCTTGTATTTTCTGTCAGCTTCTTTGTGCTGTTATACAGTTCTCTCATATTTCCTTTGGCTGAATCATCTTCTGTCTCTCATGCCAACTCCTCAATATACTTCCTCTTGTCTCTTTTGATACTTCTTTTTACTTCTTTGTTTGCTTCTGTGTACACTTCTTGAGCCTTGGCTTTGGAACTTCTGGTTTTGCTTGTGTTTAAATTTTAAAAATCTGCTTTCTTGCTTTTTCTTTTTCTCTGTCTTTTATCTTATTGATGGTTTCTGTTTGTTCATCATTCCTTTTTGTTGTCGTTCCCTTTTCCCCAGTATTTCTTCACGTGTCCTCATTCATACAGTTTTGCTTTGTATGCCAATAGTCTTCGGTATTATCTACATCTTTCTTTCAGCTGTTGGAGCACTTGGAATTTGTTGGATATTGTGACTGAAAATTTGTCTCTTGTTTCTTGATTTCTTAGATGTCCTATACTGTTGCGCACAGACTCTTTTGTGTGGTGGTCTGTGACGCACAGATTACTGTTGGTAGGCCTACAGATGTGATGTATAGCTCTTTGTCTGATGACAAGTAGTTTATTTGAGAATCAATGATTCTTAGTCTAAGGGACAGAACCCTGATTGATCGATGTTATATTCGGTTCTATGGGGTATCTGTTCTTGTGTCTCAATCTGGCGTATGAATACGAGATTTACGTCATTTTGCGTCTGGTATGGCCAGAAACAGATTGGTCTTGCTTAAAATGTTTATGGCCCGAATTTATATTTATTCCTTGACTATTTAAGGTGATTCGGTCTTATATCTTTGTATCTTTGTATTTCTATGTCGGTCTATTTTTTGAGCTGAACTCTGTCATGTCGTCGCTACTATGGGCTGGTCGATTAGAATGTCTGAAGATTGGTCTCTGTGATTTATTCTAGGAAGGAGATTGTTTCTCTGTATGACTGTAGTATCAGAGATTCTCCTAATGTCCCTTATTAACGCCTAGGAATGCCGTGCGTTATTCGCTTGCATGTGTTTTCCTAAAGCCAGGTAAAACCAAAAACCTTTTTGCTGAACTTTTTTGCTAAGCCTAGATGGGAGACGTATTATCGTACATCTAGGATTGTTGACTACAGATGAAGATGACGTGTTATCTAGCAGCACTAGATTACTTGATGTAACCAGCCTTATTGATAGCAGAAATGTATAGAAGACCAATGAGGACATTTATGGATGAATATACGCATTAATTCTGCTTCATAATCTTTCATCTTGGGTGAGCGAAGCTCACGGAGGAGAGCCATTTTTTGGATCCCGCCATTGTAAGCGGATCATCGTCGGAGAACAGAAAAGGTCCTATTATCTGATGATGGTACAGAGATCTATATATTATGAAAACCCACTACTGTGGTTTAACATTGTTGCTATAAACATTTGATGAATTTACGGCTTGAGAAACTTAGCCAGGAGAAGGTTCTGTCAGTGAACCATTGTTGATGATTATGTATCCACCTTAACTGACGCGATTAGTCAGTTGAAGCATGAGACGATAGACAACCAGAATATTGAGTGCTTGCCTACTATCGTTCCATTATATTTACATGCTACATATAAATGCACATCTGATATTGTCACCCATTTTTCAAGTATACGATGATTTTTTTTTGCCACCCTGTTCAAGTGACTGTAATCGTGATGTCGAAGTGTACGTCCATTATTAAATGTATGAAACGTCATCAGCAGTCTACCCTTTATTGACTTCTAACTATGATTGAGTGAGTGACTTGTCAACTCAACAGAACTGTACACACATTCGCGTCCTTTACATCTACATTCTCACTCGATGTCAGCACTGTGTCGGAACGAGTTGACCATTCATCTATGTGTCTAGTATGACCTTATGAAAGCAGTAACATCACAACAAAAAACTCCCTTACACATCCGCTCTCATCAATGTGGTAGGCCAGATTTCTGGGTCTAACCTGCACAGTGGCTGGGACATTGCCAGAAGTCAGCTACGATACAGATCGTTTCCTGTGGCCGCATACGACACACATAAACACCAGCAGTACAAGTTACAGTCGATGTCAGCTAGTCAGCAGTTTCGTTACGTGACCTGACCTGTCAAGCAGATGCAGTTACTAGGTCAGCGCTTGTTGACATTTGTGTTAGAACAGACATCATTGCACAGCAGGGTATTAGCAAGTATTAACTGTGTTAGCGAGAAAAGTGCTTATATTTCAACGGTGGGATCTTCTGGTGTTCTAACTCTATATTGAACATTGTAATAGTTAAAGGCCAGAATTGTATTAATGTATTAAAGTGGCAGTACTATTGTACGGTGATAAGTAACCATCTGAGCCTTCCATATGCAACACATTCCATTACATTATCATGACATATATATGTATTATGTTTAAGTGTTTACATGTTCATAGTGTTGTGTATATGTCTGTGGGGCGGTTGGGTAAGGTGGCTAATATAAGATTTATATCCACGTCATAGAGGGCTTATATTAGTGTTCTGTAGGCGCAAATTTTTTCTTTAATTGAAAATTTGCTAGCGACAATTTGTTGCTATTGTTTGTTAGTTGTGACGACGTGTTTGTTTTTTTCTTCGTTGTTTTTGTAATATTTTTTCTGTTCTTTAGTTTTGTTTTGATTTGTTTGTATTTGTAGGTCTCATCTTTCCTGTCATTTAGTTCTATACAACTTTATATTTTATACACTGTGACGTCATTTGTGTTGTTTATTTCTTCGCAGTTGTCATCACAGGTTCTGTGATTATTTTCTTCAGTTTTTTCACTATTTAACTTATTTGATTTTCTGCGAATCGTTTTCCATGTTGTCTTTCTTGATTGTCCTTTGTTTATGTTGTTGTTGGTTGACATATGGCTATAAGGTATATTTGATCATACACTATAGCTGAAAGTGCACTTGTGGTATAGAAAATAAACTGGTAGTTTTAATTATTATTATTATTATTATCTACAAGTGAGTATACAAGACCTTAACCAACTTAAAAGGCTTGTGTCCCACAGATGATTGGGAACCTGAAAGGGAGCTGGTTATTTCAAGTTTATTAAAACTTTTCCTGCTCCGTCATTCACGGTTGGATAAATTTACATTGATTTTTTCAGGTAACTAGTCACATTGATTGTTAGACATTATGTCGACTTTTGGATTACTTTTATTGAGCTGAAGGGAAATCCCCTAGGCAATGTGTAACTGGTATATGTTGGAAGAGTATGCTACGCAGTCAATATGACAAAGCACAAAAATTGGGTGAATTGATAAACTGAAAGCTGATTGTGAGAACATGAACAAAAAATTTGCAGAAGATGCAGGTGGAGGAAATGGAGATTCCAGATGGAAAAAAGATGAAAAAAAACTGAGGCTATAGTGTGATAACAGAGAGAATCTGAACAAAAATTTAGATTAGAAGCATGAGGCTGAAAAAAAAGATTAGACAGAAGAAAGTGAGTGGTCTGAAAATAAAATTGACAAGTGAAGCTGAAAAGCATGATAGATTTATATTGTTCATCAAGGCGGGCAACTTTATTAGGATTAAAATTGTTAGCGACATTTTGTTGTTAGAAAAGATGTTGGAAATATTGATTTCTGTAAATTTTTGGGGCCTAATGTTAATCAGTCATTGTCCTAGGTTATGTTTAAATAAACGTTACTAAATGTATACACTAAGCATTAATTGTTATTTAATGCTCGCGGTAATACACAGGTGGACCTTTTAGAAGTTTTGATCTAAGAGATTTGGAAAAGGGAGCTTCTTTCATGCAAGTTTTTTCCCAAATCTCATTATGAAGATAGATCGCTTGTGTTTAACTTGTTGACATAACAACAAAGGTAAATATTGATTTACACACTAGCCAGTGCGCAACTGTGGTATACTTTAATAAAGATAGTTGAAATCCTTAGGCAAAGAGAGTATGGAAAAGAATTGAAAAGGCTTGTCTGAACAAAAAACTTATTGAAGTCAAAAAAAAGAAACATTGACTTTTTTCCTGGAAACTAAATTTTAAAACCTTAGAAGACTGAACAAAAGAAAATAGATGCTGGTAAAGAATTTTAGATAAGGACTGCCTCAATGCAAATTCAAGCTGAAAAGAAAAAACTTCAAGCGGAACGGAAATTGAAAAGTAAGCTGAAATAGGGAAAGAAAACTTGAGCAGCTTAAAAAAAAACAAGCTGATGAAGAGAAAGCTTCCAGATGGCGTTGAAAGGAAAAAAGATTTCAAAGCGGTCTAGAAGCTGAGGCTGAAGTGAAAATTAAAAGATTACAAGCAGCCGGGCTCATCTCGTCTAATCCAAAAATTTCAGTTTAGAAGCTGAAGCGAGGAGACCCGAAAATGGGTCTCCGTAACAGATATAAGGATAAAACCTTTTAGCATTTGAGTTAGAAAAATTGAAATTAGACAAACTGTGGCCAATGAGGGCCATGTTTAATCAGTCATCTGGTGGTAATGGTAAAACCTTTTATTTACAAGATCAAGCTACCAGCATTTAATCCATCCAGTGACGATATAAAAAATTTTTGGCTAGATAGGTTTGAACGTTTTGTCGAAATTCATAATGTGGATAGATCACAATATGCTAATCAGTTAAACAGAGATACTGAAAAGGTGACACTCTGAAACTAAGTTTTTAAGCTTGGTAGAAAGAGGCTGACCAGGATAATTATGATGTTATGTCAGAGCAGCCTTATTCAAAAAAATATCAATTGACAGAGGAAGGTTACCGTCTTTTGTTTAAGAGAATGGTACCTGAAACAGGGGTTAGAATTCTCAGAATTCATTGCAAAGAGGACATAGGTCTTACATTTAATCGTTGGATTGAGCTGTCCAAAACAGAAACTATCTGACATATGAAGCCCTTATGGACTTTGTTTGCTCAGAGACAAGATTATGTTGTAAGTGTAAAAAAACCATTCCTTGAATTTTACATGAGCGAAAATCCAAGACACTAAAAGAAATGGAACAATATTGTACCCAATACGTCACTGCACATCCGGACGTAGCTATTAGCAATGCTAAGGTTAAGGAAAGTATGCCAGTTGCTTCAGCAACACCATACAACCCTAATTATTCACACAGATTTCAGGGACCTCAAAACAGATTTGATAAAAAGAATGTAACTCGAATAATTATCAAAATCAACGGTAATCAATCATTGCAAGGTTCTTCTTCGAAGAACTGGAGACGAGCTGACAGCCCTCGATACAGGGGTTTGACAATTATAGGAATTTATCGCAGAGGGAGTCATTATAGGAACACTATCCAAGTCATCCGTTCATGGAGACAACAAAGACCATAATTACAGAGATACTCATTATAATGAATATGATAATGGTAACCAAGCGTACTATGACTCAAACCCAAATAGGGGTTACAATAGAGGTAACAATAATAATTGGAGAGGCAATAATAAGCGGCAAATTTTTCTGTAGGTAGATCGCAACACAAGGACATAAATCACATTATCAGGCAAACTCTGGACCCAACAAGCAAAGAGTCCCAATGAAGCCTGTGAATCAGACTAATGATAATAAAAACTCTAATAATCATGGCATGTTTCTGCTTTTGATTTTGGGAGAGCATACTCAATGCTCCCAATGCAAAAATACATTAGTTCGAAATCCTAACTACGGTATCTACTTTAAGTTGTATGGTCTAAAACTCTTCCTGCTCGGCATACCTGCGTCAGTCGCGCATGATGGAAGAGGATCTCTTGTCTTACATAAGGGTTTAGTGAATAACAATCCAGTCTCTGTGCTATTTGATTCTGGATGCACCACAATTGGTGTTAGGCAGTCACTCGTAGATCCTTCCCGTGCCACTGGACAAGTAGTCAAATGTGTAACATTTGGCGGCACATTAGAGAAATACTCTACTGCTATCATTAGGATTGCTACTCCTTTCTTTACAGGAGATGTACACGCATGTCTTCTTCCGAATCCGATCGCTGACCTCATCATCGGTCGCATTCATGGAGTCAAAGAATGCACTCCGCAACAAATTGCTGCTTGGGAAGAATTCAAAATATATGCAAACTGCTAAATGCATGTAGTCACAAGAGCACAAAGCTTTCAATATGCCTCAAACTTCATCTACTGAAGATAACTGAAGTGCATAACCAAGATGATATCCTTGGTAAATTTCTCGTTGACTCATTTAATAAAACAGCAAGAAGATGATCCCTACTCTAAAGAAATTCCTTCACTCTTGCAACCAAAGGGTGATCCGAATAAAAGACACCAAGTCGTATAAACGTTGTATTACAAATGGTAAATGGAATGGCGTACTGTGTACTATTGGTTCAAGACTCATACTACTCTCAATGTCACTCTCTTAAGATCCTTGTTCCGAAAGAAGCTTTTGGAGGGATAAATAGTTTATGCCGCACGCTCAAGACTCTCACGAGTGTGGACATATGGGTTTTTCGCCGTACTATAGTCAAGAGTTCTTGCGGTCTTTCTTTTGGCCTTTCGT
>JAMPIV010020004.1:660000-695531 GCA_024509875.1 Oreohelix idahoensis | reverse complement strand
GGTGTTCAAATCTACTTGGTATGGAGGAGAGGGGATATTGTGGTGGCTGTGTCTAAAAAATAACTTTTAACGACAAAATTTTGGAGGGGAGAGAAAGGTTGGTTCAAAAATCAAGTACATTTTGTAGAAACACAAGTAGAGACGGACAGACTAACAGATAACCATCCATACTTGACTGAAGCATGACTGAAATGACTTTAGTGTAGGAAATTTGAAATTCAAATAAACCTAGGCAGTGATTGGCCACAGACAAGCATATTGTCGGCGCTTAGACGCGGATTTGGGGTCATTTCTCAATAGTTGTTCAGTGATAGACACAGATTTTAAAGTGTGGTGATTTCCATATGAAAGAAAGTGTAAGAAGTTTAGGGACGCCATACTATAGCCAGCAGCTCAGCTGAGTTTTGCTAGCAATTCTGTGTTATTTATTCATAATCTGGTAAGATTGAAATTATTTCTTTATATATTTTGAATATTGTTTCATGTTCGAGTGATTTGATACTGCCATATCGAAATCTAGCCTTACAAACAAGTAGGGATTTGCTCTAGACCCCCCCGCCCAAGTCAGGGTCTAGGGACCAACAATGTACATAAACTCCAGCAAGGGTTAGGCAAGACAGATCAAGTGTTGAGAATAATGAAACATATTACCTATCCTCTTTTAGGGCAGACAACTAATAAATATTTTTCAGAATCTATAGTCTGGGAGGATCTATCTGATGTAAAACCACCATGGTAAATGTGCTGTTTGGTCAGAGAGATCTGACCTGTCTGTATGATGTGGTTGTTGTGTCAGTGTTGTGTCCAGACGTGGGTAGAGAATAGATTTTGACACATGGCCCATACTTTGATTGCAGAGCTGTGAGTTTCTGTTGTCAACCAAGCAGTGTCTATTCAGTTGGTGACTTTACTCGAGTGTATCTGTGCAGTACTTGTGACAGAGACCACCATTATTGCCCGCCAGCACGGAGAGGTGGGACCACAAGATTTCAGCACCAGAGCTACAACTACCAGATGAGTGAGCCTCTGGTCTGCTGGACATTCACCAACACCGTTTAGTTACTAATACCCCCATAAAAATTCCCACCATTTTCTGGACACTGTGTAGTCAATATAGACAGGTGTGATGAGGCCACCCCAACAGCACAAACATTAACTATCCTCCCCAGTAGATGACTACTAGAACATTTTAATAAAACTAACTAGTATAGTACATATATATGTACACTATTGCATTTATGATATAATATTCCATGCATTTCTTTCATAATCTCTAAATCCTTTTAAGTTCTGGTCAATCTAAAAAATTGATCCAGAACAAAATAAATGTAATATAATTCTATCAAAAAATTTTACACTATTGAGTTAGTTCAGTGTGTTGTAACATTTATTAATATTATTAGTCTTGTTAAATATCTGTGGGTATATCTATAACCTATTACACCACACTACATATCATAACCCTAGACACTTTACGTAGCCACATCCATTAAAAAAAAATTAAGTGTGAGGTCGTAGTGGTAGCAAGAAAGGCCTTCTGACAATTCACAACTACATTTTATCTCAGGAGCCTTCACAGCTGGCCTCATACAATTACAATTAGTAATATCACCATCATACAATACCATCAACACCCACTACATATATTGGGGTCTTGTCCGGGGATAATTAGCCCAACAGTAATATTAGGATCTCCTGGTGGGAGAAATAAAAGTAGGGAAATAAATTGTAAAATTCCCTTTAACATTAAAAGTGTCCCTGCAGATAAAAGTTGGTGAATCTTCACAGCCAGAAATAATTAATTAGTTAACTGGTTAGTTAGAATTAGTTAGACTATAGTCATATAGTAATTAGAAGTACTTAGTGTATTTACTGGTTAGAGATTTATCTTGTATATTATTATATTGCCTAAAAAGTATGGCGGAGCTGGCAAAATTTAGATCAGCTGCTGTGCTCACCGCGAAGGAGATGGGAATGGATGGTCAGATTTTAATTCAATACGTAACGGCTGAATGTGATAAATATATTGAACGGGAAGAAAGGAGATTAGAAAAAGAGGCTGAAAGAAAATTGGAGTCTGACAGGTTGGTTGAAGAGAAGAAGTTAGAGGCTGATAGAGAAATTAAGAGGCTGCAGATTGAGGCAGAAGAAAAACGACAGCAAAGGGAGGCAGAAGAAAAACGACAGCAAAGGGAGGCAGAAGAAAAAAGGTTGACTGCCGAAAGGGAGGCAGAAGATAGAAGGTTGCAAAGGGAGCACGAATTACGACTAAGGGAGCTGGAATTACAAGGCCAGGCTCCTGAAAATGGTGCCAGCCCTTTTGCCTCAGATGCTACGCCCAGTCTGGGAGCCTCAAACTCAGCTATGGGGTTTCATTTAGACCATTTTGTTGAAAAAGACGATGACATAGAGGGGTACCTAGGACGTTTTGAGTTATTAGCTACTACATATGGGTTAGAGAGAGAGAGGTGGAGCTTAAAGCTATCACAGGGATTGAGAGGTACTTCTTATGAAGTATTTGCCAAAATGAACAGGGAAGACCAAGACAATTATGACATGTTAAAGCAGGCTTTGTTATTAAGGTACGAGAAGAATGGTGAATTTTATCGTAAGAAATTTAGAAATGCCAAACTGTTGTCTGGGGAGACATACCACCAATTCTCTGCCAGACTAGAAACCTATTTGGAGAAATGGACGGCTCTGGGGAAGACCCAAGATCTTAAAGAAATGATCATGATTGAGCAATTGAGAGAGTCCATGGCTCCAGACATGAGAAAATTTCTCATGGAACAAGGTGCAGAGAAGTTGGGGGAAATTTTAAATGTTGCTGAGAGGTATCAGGCAGCCCAGGCAGAGGTAAGTGGTGCTAAGAAGAAGCACATAGACAATTTTAAAGCTCCACAGCAATTTAATAAATTTGATAATAGAGAGCAGGGAAATAAAGGTAGGACAAACTTTGAGCGGCCAAGAAATGACTATCGCGACAGAAACTCACAGTTCAATGACCAAAAATTCAATGAAAGAAAACCGTTGAACCAAGGAAAAAGATGGTGTAAATGGTGCAAGAAGGATAACCATAACACCGAATTTTGTAGAAGGAAACCTTCAAACATTGCTGCAATGAAGTCGGGGACGCAAAGATTAAAGGTTAATCCTAAGGGACAACAGGAACCTTATCACCCCCCAGTTTGTGAGGATGTTATTTGTAATGGGGTCACCATAAGGTGCCTTTATGATACAGGTTTGGATTATGATTCAGTTGTGAAGTCTAGCCTAGTGGACCCAAGTCAGTATACCACAGAAACAGTGGAAATACAAGGGGCGACTAAGGACATACCACTCATGACACTTCCCATCGCAAGGATAACGGTGAAAACTCGCTATGTGGAAGGAGAAATCAGAGCAGCAGTGATAGATGAACCAATCTACCCTCTGATATTGGGGTGTAGATACGTCTTCTTGGGGAATCCCGAGAAACCTGTGATCATGGCGACAGTGCAGACCAGGTCACAGAAGAAGGAGGAAGAAGGTGAACCTATAAATGCTCATCCAGAGGAGATGAGGAAGGCGCAGGCTGAGGATAGGACACTCAAGCCCTGTTTTAAAAAATTGCCCAAATGCCACACACCTCCGAGCAAGGGGGAATATTTCATGAAGAACAAACTCTTATACAGGAAGGCCGGAACTGGAACAAATGGTCACAACCAGCTGGTTCTTCCCACTTCATATAGAGATAAAGTGATGGAACTCGGGCATGCGATTCCCTTCAGTGGTCACATGGGGATCAGCGCCACAGGACAGCGTATAGCTTGTCATTACTTCTGGCCAGGGATAACGGAGGATATAAAAAGATATGTCAAATCCTGCCCAGAATGTCAAAGGGTAGCTCCAAAGCACTGGACTGCTCCTGCAACTCTAGGGGAAATGCCCATAGTGGGAACACCTTTTGAGAGGGTTGCAGTGGATATTGTAGGACCTCTCACTCGGACCAAGAGGAGGAACAGTTACATCCTTACTCTGGTGGACACTTGTTCTATGTGGGGAGAGGCGGTAGCCCTGCCATCAATTGATTCAAAACATGTAGCAGAGGCACTACTTACAATATTTACCCGATTAGGATTCCTGCATCAAATCTTGACGGATAATGGTTCTCAGTTCAAGTGGAAACTAACGGAAGAAGTTTTTAAACTATTTCAAGCCAGACACTTTCATTGTAGTCCGTACCATCCACAAGGGAACGGCCAGGTAGAGAGGTTCAATGGGACTCTCATTTCTATCCTGAGAAAGCTGGCACACGAAAAACCGGATCTGTGGGATCAATTCCTGCCCGCCGCATTGTTTGCGTATCGGGAGGTACCACATAGTTCAACCGGGATGGCTCCCGCAACTCTGCTATTTGGGAGGCCAATAAAAGGTCCATTAGAAGCCCTATTAAGGACCTGGACAGAGGAGAAGGCGGAAGAGACTGTTACCTCATCGTATCAATACGTGAACGAACTGACCACTCGTTTGAAAGCTGGATGGAAACTGGCAAATGATAATTTGAAACAAGCCAGGAAGAAACATGCAGCATATTTTAATAGGAAGGCAAAGGACAGGGAACTGGCATACGGAGAGAAGGTGCTGCTTCTACTACCCGGAAGCCAGAATAAATTACAAATTGGTTGGCAAGGTCCATATACGGTTCTAGAGAAGGTGTCTAGAACAAACTATAAAATTGACAAAAAGGGGAAGGAGAAAGTTTATCATGTAAACCTGTTAAAAAAGTATCTGGACAGACCACTCCAGGAAAGCACCCCCTTATTGACCTTGGCTATTGCAACCCAGATGCAAAAAGAACCACTCACCTCACATGAATACCCATTACATCCTTGTGAAACCGCAGCACAGGTAAAAGTCAGTAAGCACCTGACTAAAAACCAGAGGGAGAGAGTTCAACAGGTTCTGGAGGAACATACAGATGTATTAACAGATAAACCAGGCCATACAAATTTGCTACAGTATGACATGAAACTGGTAGACTCAAACCCAATCTGTATGAGAGCCTATTCTATTCCGTTCGCGAAGGAGAAGGCATTGAAGGAAGAAAATAGAGTATTTGTTGAAGGAGGGGATTATTTCGCACAGTGAATCATCTTTTAGTTCTAGTGTCGTTTTGTTGAGAAAAAACCGTCTGGGGAACACAGACTGTGCATAGATTACAGGAAACTGAATGCTGTCACAGAAGGACAAGTGGATCCATTACCAGACACAAAACAGTTATTTGCCAGACTGAACAAGGCAAAATACTTTTCAAAGGTGGATCTTAGTAAAGGCTATTACCAGATCCCAGTGAAGCCTGAAGTGTGACCTTATTTGGCTTTTAGCACTTCGGATGGACATTATGAATTCAATATGCTACCATTCGGACTGAAAAATGCTCCGAGTGTGTTTTCAAGGATGATGCGCAAATTGTTGGATCCCCTGAATAACCCATGTATCACAAATTTCATGGATGATATTCTCGTCGCCACCGAGACATTTGAAGAACACATTGAAGCTCTGGAGATGTTGTTTGATAGACTTCGGGAGGCGAACTTAACTGCTAGGCCAACAAAATGTTGTATTGGATGCAAAGAGTTGGAATTCTTGGGACACACTGTATATCAGGGTAATATGACCCCTGATCCTAAGAACTTGGAAAAAAACTGCAGAGAGCACCTAGGCCACAAACAAAAAAGGACGTGCGATCATTCGTGTCGTTATGCGGATTTTATCAGAAATACATCAAAAATTTTAACGCTATTTGTGCTCCTCTGACCGATCTGACTCGCAAGGGACTTCCAGATAAAATTATTTGGACTGCACAATGTGAACTAGCGTTCCAAGAGTTAAAGGAAAAACTCACTAGCAAGCCTATTCTCAAACTGCCTGATTTGACACAGGACTTTGTCTTAAGAACCGATGCAAGTAATGTAGGACTAGGAGGGGCTTTGTTGCAAAGATCAGCTTCACCTGATGGGGAACTTAAACCAGTCGCTTATGCAAGCCGCAAATTGAATAAGGCGGAACAAGGATACTCCACAAGCGAAAAAGAATGTTTAGCATTAATCTGGGCAATAAAGAAGTTTCAAATCTATCTGTATGGTAGGACTTTTGTGGTGGAGACGGACCATCAGCCTCTCGTGTTCTTGTCTCAGGCTAAGCATGAAAACGCAAGATTGCTGAGGTGGTCTTTGTTGCTTCAACCTAATCAGTTTAGTATCCAATATATCCCAGGCAAATTGAATGTCGGTGCAGATTTCCTCAGTCGGCACCCCTGTGATCAAAATTAGAGTAGTGGCAGACGTGAGGAGTAATTTTACCTATGTGTATCGCTGGTTTTGGAACTTGCCATAGGCATGTTTTCAAGTGGGGAGATGTGTAGTGAAATTGACAGAGATACAACGGTAAAATATCTCCAAAGATAACATGTAAGGATAAAAACATAATGCGTAGGCTGCTGATGTACATGATCGCCTAGACCGCGGGTCATCATCCTCCATAATAATTGACTTGCTAGACAGGAGGGGAACGGCGGATCAAAAAGGAAAAAAAAATATGACTGGAAAGATTGCGTGAGACTAGAAAGGCTAAGGAGACGCAATTGGGGGGGAAACGGAGAAAAGTCACGTTTCCCAAGTTGACATAAAAAGTAAGCAACTCGACAGAAGGGACCATAGATATGTTACGCCACAGTCATTTATTGGACGCTTTTGCGATACCAAGCCCTTGATTTGAATTCAGCGGCTAAACGCAGATGTTAGGAATATTACAAAAATTAAAAAGTACTTTTTTCTTAATATTAATGTTAGGAATATAAAAATTAGTTGGCCGGATGGCCTATTCTGAGCAGTGAACTAATATGTTCTTAATTTTACAGACGGATAGATAATATTGAAGATAATGACAAAAGACAGTGTAGTTTACATCATCGACAGACTGTATTGAATCTAAAAGTGTCGCTATATTGCACAAAAAAACACGACCTCGAGACGCAGGTGTTCAAATCTACTTGGTATGGAGGAGAGGGGATATTGTGGTGGCTGTGTCTAAAAATAACTTTTAACGACAAAATTTTGGAGGGGAGAGAAAGGTTGGTTCAAAAATCAAGTACATTTTGTAGAAACACAAGTAGAGACGGACAGACTAACAGATAACCATCCATACTTGACTGAAGCATGACTGAAATGACTTTAGTGTAGGAAATTTGAAATTCAAATAAACCTAGGCAGTGATTGGCCACAGACAAGCATATTGTCGGCGCTTAGATGCGGATTTGGGGTCATTTCTCAATAGTTGTTCAGTGATAGACACAGATTTTAAAGTGTGGTGATTTCCATATGAAAGAAAGTGTAAGAAGTTTAGGGACGCCATACTATAGCCAGCAGCTCAGCTGAGTTTTGCTAGCAATTCTGTGTTATTTATTCATAATCTGGTAAGATTGAAATTATTTCCTTATATATTTTGAATATTGTTTCATGTTCGAGTGATTTGATACTGCCATATCGAAATCTAGCCTTACAAACAAGTAGGGATTTGCTCTAGACCCCCCCCGCCCAAGTCAGGGTCTAGGGACCAACAATGTACATAAACTCCAGCAAGGGTTAGGCAAGACAGATCAAGTGTTGAGAATAATGAAACATATTACCTATCCTCTTTTAGGGCAGACAACTAATAAATATTTTTCAGAATCTATAGTCTGGGAGGATCTATCTGATGTAAAACCACCATGGTAAATGTGCTGTTTGGTCAGAGAGATCTGACCTGTCTGTATGATGTGGTTGTTGTGTCAGTGTTGTGTCCAGACGTGGGTAGAGAATAGATTTTGACACATGGCCCATACTTTGATTGCAGAGCTGTGAGTTTCTGTTGTCAACCAAGCAGTGTCTATTCAGTTGGTGACTTTACTCGAGTGTATCTGTGCAGTACTTGTGACAGAGACCACCATTATTGCCCGCCAGCACGGAGAGGTGGGACCACAAGATTTCAGCACCAGAGCTACAACTACCAGATGAGTGAGCCTCTGGTCTGCTGGACATTCACCAACACCGTTTAGTTTCTGATTGCAATCAAATAAATAAGTAAGACTCTTGATTCTGTTTCTTGTCAAAAGGATCCCGTTACACGCCAATTGAGGCATATTGGGAATATGGTGTTAGGCCCATATTTTCTTGACCGTCAGGACACTAGGGGTGATGTGGTCAGCATCACGTCGGCCGCCTTAACCTTCCCAACTTCTTGTCAACTTATAGTTTTATTCTTGGTACAGTTTTTGAAAGAGATACCAGCATGCAATGTTCAGCCTCCAGTTTGTTTCCTGATTTGGATCTGATTGAGAACAGGACTCACCGTTCTTTCTTACCTACTTACTTAGTTGTTCCTCTTCTACCTTGAGATGTAGAGGTTTGGAAGAGAGAGCACCATACTATCATATCGGCTGTCTTCCACCTGGCCTGGTTCCATTCTAGTCCTCGTTCCTTCAGAGTTTGTCTAATGTCATCCTCCCAGCAGACTTTGGGTCGTCCTGGAGGTCTGGTACCCTGGCTCTTAGCCTCCCATACCACATCACCCCTAGTGTGCCAGAGGTCATGAAAATACGAGCCTATCACCATATTCCCAATATGCTTCAATGGGCGTATAACAGGATTCCCCCCCCCCCCCCCCCCCCCCCCCCCATATAATTCTTTACCAAACATTCCCCGTTGACAAGATTCTCATATCTCTGAGAGTACACATAATCCAGGTTGGGAACCCCTGCCTTTTATCATCATCATCATCTTTTTGAAGTGCCAGGCCAACTGTTGTAGGTGATTATGTCTCTTCACAACTTCCAGTCCCTAGTGTAGTTTACCAGCTCTGCTGTTGAATTTTTTTTCCCCATGCCGTGATGTTAAACTGTCCAACTGCCTCACTGTTGTCATGCCCAACAGGCATAGCCTGCTTCTTTATGATATGTTACTCTTTTTTATCTGTCCATGGTATTCTTAATAATCATAACCCTAATGACCTGAGCTACTTAACTGGCCGCTTTAGGGGGCCGGAGTGGCTAAGAAGTATGGAGTCTGCTTCGAATTCTAGAAGCACCGGACTCCCAGCAGAAGGAATATAATTTATGGAAATATTTTTTTCAGAATCAGTGGTCCTAATGATATAATACTCCTCCCCACCTGGTATCTTGAGTGCTGAGATCAGATGCCTAGCCTTCTCAGATAAGGGTGAAAAAATAGGAAGTCCCGTGTATATTTTGCGCACATTAAAAATCCCACATGTTGGAAATCGTAAAGAGTAGGCCATACGGCTGCTGCCCTGGCATCATTTTAAAATTAGAAACCTACACACCACAAAAAATATTTACATAATGTGTGATTCCTATATACACACATTGGGATTCTTGCCAGTGCTATGGACTTCGTGCACTGTGCCGAGATTCTCCTTTTGTATCTAAGGGAGGAGATTGGAGCACTGATAGAGTTGTCCATGTGCAATAAAGATAGTTTTTAAACCCAAACCAAACCAAACCAAACAAAACCAAAGGATCAACCAACATTTGAGCTCACTTGGTCATACGTCGCACTCTTCTTCATTTCAACCATTTGGAAGTGTTCATTTACGCTATACATAATAAATGGCCAGGAGGAAAAATGCTATTAAAAAATGAGCGGCAACTGAACACCGAACATAGTATCTAATATCATAGACACTCTATATCAACGGTAGGCATTCCAGGTGCCATGGAGATCTATTATAAAAACACAGAGCTCTCTGAAGACCTACCTTGATATAATCATATCTGTTTTCGGGTTTCCGAGTATCTGGAAGTAGTAATAAGTGCACCCTAAATGTAACTTTTATCTCTGCCGGATAATCAGCTTCCTATAATTCTATCGAAAGAGCGGTGGAAACTGCAAGATAAATTATATTTGACCGCATTTTACTTCAAAGAAAAGATAACTTTCCTATCTAATGTAGTTTACGAATGAAGTAAATTTTAGCAACTAGCTCAAGAGTTTTCACCGGGAGAATGGGGAAAAGGTAGGCTACCTGAAATACAGGGGATACTGCTCTTTATATGCCACCGGGAGATGGAAACATATAAATTCTTGCATTTTTTTCCAAATAATTCCCTGTGATCTACTGATAGATCACGTTCGAACAGTTGCTATTCCCTGCTCTATATCCTAATTATGGTAACTCTATATCCTAATTATGGTAATTTCCTATTATATTCACTGCGGAGCAAAAACCCACGAGTAATAGGAAATTACCCTAATTATAATCCATCAGAGGTTGAACAGTATATTTTTCTGTTAGGCCTAGGCCCTATTAATTAAATTTTTTTTAAAGTTCATAGAGACAGAGGCCACACTGGCTTCATTAAAATTAAATTTATCAAAGCAGCAGAAAGAAAATAGTGCAGTTGAAAAATCGGGTTAAATTGACCCATGAGTGGGACATGTGTCCGCTTTCGCCCAAAAGTTTATCTATTCGGCGGCCAATTGAGTCGCCCACACGAATAAAGCCTTAAAATAAGATGAATTCAGTAATAAGGAGTTAGGGTTAGAAATCTCAAATCTAACCCTAACAACGTGAGCGACTTAACTGACCACTGGATCGATAAACATTTGGACGAAATCGGACACAAACTCCATTACTTTTTCCTTTCAACCAAAAATGGAAACTGATCTTTGGACCAACTGTAGGCTTAAGTGTAACATGTTCCACCGATTCTTAACTCGTCTACACATAAATAGTGTTACAACACGCTGATTTAAAATACGCGAAAATAATATTACGTCTAAATGCTTTATCAAACAAGTTATCACAACACCTCAAGCACAAGGGAGTACTGTTTTCATGACTTTCATTTTATACAAACCTTGGTGTACTCATGTTCGTCTGCTGCTACTATCTCGGCCATTCGCCAAGTTTCCAGTGTTGCTACTCTCAAGTTTGAATGAAAAAGAACACAGGCTGCAAATTACATTTACAACAAAAAATTTAAAAAAAAAATGATGTTTAAGGTAGACTGTCTCATAGAAATTCATTTATATTTTATTATTTTCGTGATTTTTTGCGGTATTTAAATTAAAAGCAAGTGACAGAAATAAGATTAGCATTATATATTAAAGAAAATATTACTTACGAATAAATGAGAATACACATAAATAGTGTTACAACACGCTGATTTAAAATACGCGTAATATTAAACATCATGAACAAATGAGAATACCAATATTATATTATTTGCAAGCATCCAACCTACCTATAAATATGGAAGAGGTGTTAAGAATAGAAAGACCTAGGGAACTGCACAATAGTCAAACAACATTTAACACGAACAAATGTTAATATATAGTGGCTGGGAAATGTGAAGGTCTGATGCTGTTCTTACAATGCATATGACTTTTAACAGATGAAAGTCAATTAAATATCTGTTAGTCAGTTGTATAACTGGAACCAGCAGGCTTATACACCCCTCCACTTTAATATTATACTTGTTCAGAGTTTCTTCTTGATTTTATTTGTTTTTATTTTATTTTATTTCTTTATTTAACGTATAAGCATAATTGTGATTGTCCCTATTTACAATGATTTGACAAATGTGATGCCACTTTCTCATATCGGTAGTTGTTCATATTACAGTATTTGGAATTGAAAACAATATATTTCCTAATTATAACCCATCAGAGGTTGAACGAAACTCCGCCTATGCCGGTCCCAAGCCCGGATGAAAAAGGAGGAGGGCGGCCTGCATGGAGGCCGTAAGGAGGCAGCCCCTCCACCATGCAAAGGCACAACAGGCCAATCACCAAGAGAGAAAACCGGACTGATTCTAAAGGCGACGAACTGGAACGGACTACGACTTATGGAACGTGGAACACAAGAAGTATAAATGGGAAGGAAGAGGAGCTGGTGGAAGAGATGAGGAAAGCAAAACTAGAAATCCTGGCTATAACGGAAACGAAGAAAAAAGGACAAGGACTCATGGATCTCGATGGCAACACGTTGCTCTACAGTGGTGTACCCATATCTGAAAGAGCTAAAGGGGGCGTGGGTTGCATTTTGGCCCAAAACCAGAAAGATAGTATCAAGGGATGGAACTTTGTCTCGGAGCGCATTATGGTTGTAAAACTAAAAGAAGGAGAAACCATAGTCAACCTGGTCATAGTGTATGGGCCAAATGAGGATGAGAGAGCAGAGGTCAAGGAGGAATTCTTCGAGCTGCTTCAAAGGACAGTGGATGACTGCCTAGATGAAGTTATCATGCTCGGAGATTTTAATGCCAGAGTTGGAAATGACCATGCTAGATGGGGTGGAGTTATCGGAAGATATGGAGAAGATACTCTCAATGACAATGGAAAGCGACTCCTTAGATTCTGCAGTGAGCAGAATCTGATCATTACAAACACAAAGTTCCCCCATAAGCGCATACATGCATACACTAGATGTGAACCAACCAAGAATGAGAAGTCAGTGATCGACTATGCCATTGTTCGGAGAAGCTCATTCAGATATGTCCGAGATGCAAGAGTCTGGAGGGGGCCAGAGATTGGAAGTGATCACTACCTGCTAACAATCAAACGAAAAACTGAAAGAGTTGCTCAGCCTAGGAACTGCCCAACATCACGCAAGAAACCAAGTAAACGAGCAGGAGAAATGAGCATTAGGACCTACAAGCTGAGAGAGCCAGAAATTAAGACCAGATATCAGGGGCTTATTGCTACAGCAGTGAGCAACACAGAAGAACGACCTGATGACTTGGAAACCCTCTGGAATAAATTCAAGGATATCATAAAGACAGCTGCTGCAGAAGCATGCGGTGAAGTCCGACTTGGGAACCAGAGAAAGAGGACACCTTGGTGGACAGAGGAAGCCAAAGAGAAAATAAGAGAGAAGAAAATGGCATGGAAACAATACTTAGGAGCTAAAAACACAACAGGACAAATGGAAAAATCTAGAGAATATGTGACACTCAGAACAGAAGCAAAGAACAAAGTGCTAGCAGCAAAACAGAAGTCCTGGGAAGAATTTGGAGAAAAGCTAGAAAAAGATGCACAAGAAAACCAGAAATTGTTCTATAAGACCCTAAAGAACATGAGGAAAGAAAAACAATGCCCTCTCAAATTTATAAAGGACAAGCAAGGCAAATTGCTTACTGCCCCGAAGGAAGTAATGGAAAGATGGAAAGAATATTTCTCAGAACTCCTGGATGGTGAGCATGATGAAGCATCAGAAATGATAACCACTGACACAGAAGAGGAAACCAATGATGGTGAAGATGACATAAAGATGGAAGAACTGAGGGCAGCACTAGAGAAAATCAAGATGGGCAAAGCAGCAGGGCATGATGGTATAACACCAGAAATGGTTAAGTACATGGGAGTATCAGGCGACCTATTACTCTTAAAGGTCCTACAGGCAGCATGGTGCAACAAGACCATACCAAAGGATTGGGAGATTGCCATCATAACACCAATTTTCAAAAAGGGTGACAATCGACAATGTGGAAACCATAGAGGCATATCCCTTCTCAGTGTCCCTGGTAAAATCTACTCTAGAATCCTAGAGCAGAGACTCCGACGCCTAGCTGAGCCACAATTGGATGAGGTCCAGTGCGGATTCCGAGCAAACCGAAGTACTCAAGACCTAATCTTCACACTCAGACAGCTGAGTGAAAAGGCCCTTGAGTATAAGAGTGAGATCCATCTTTGTTTCATAGATCTGGAAAAGGCGTTTGACAGGGTCCCCTGGAGCAAACTTTGGGACTGTTTGGCAAGGAAGAATATTCCAGCACCTCTGATTCATGCTATACAGAGCTTCTACAAGTCTTGCAGAAATTATGTGAGGACAGCAAACCATAAGTCAGAAGAGTTCAGGACCACCACTGGTGTAAGACAAGGTGATATCCTATCACCTTACCTCTTCATACTCCTTATGGACGATGTCATCAAGGCATGTAAGGAGAGAACAAGAAAGTATTCAGTGGGGTACTGGAAGATGAAACAGGTCTATATTTCGGAGCTGGCATTTGCTGATGATGTTGCCCTGATTGCTAAATCAGAGGCACATCTCCAATCCAACCTGCAAGTCTGGAAGGAATAGCTGGAGAAGAGAGGGATGGTCATAAGCAGCTCTAAAACAAAATCCATGGTGATATCACGAGAAGAAAGAAAACATCAGATTAAGTTGGGAGAACAGGTCCTGGAGCAGGTCGACCACTTTAAATATCTCGGAGCTATTATAGACCGAAAGGGAGGCATCAAAGAAGAGTTGGCCACTCGAAAAGCAGCGGCTGGGAGACTTTTTCAGGCCATAAATCGTGGATTCCTCAGCAAGAAAGAGGTTGGTAAGAAAACGAAGATGGCTGTATACCGCTCCACCTATGTCCCAGTCTTGACATATGGATGCGAGTCGTGGGCAATGACTACAACCCACAAAAGCCAGATCCAAACCTCAGAAATGAGGTATCTGAGGAAAGTGGTTGAAGTAACAAGAAGAGACATGGTCCGCAACCAGACGATCCGTCAAGGCCTAAAATCCCATCCGCTGCAGACCCAAATAGAAAAGTCCCAACTAAGATGGTTTGGCCATGTCTACAGAATGGGAGAAGATCGGCTACCACGACAAGCATGGGAAACAAAGAGCCAGGGATCCAGACCTCCAGGACGACCCAGAGTCCGCTGGGAGGACAACATTAAACAATCTTTGAAGGACCGAGGACTAGAATGGAACCAGGCCAGGAAGAAGACAGCTGATAGAATGGTCTGGCGCTCTCTCTTCCAAACCTCTACACCTCACGGTAGAAGGGGAACGACTAAGTAAGTAAGTAAGGTTGAACGGGATATTTTTCTTCATGAATTTAAACCAAAAAAAAACAAAAAACAAACAAACAAAAACTTACGAATAGCTGGTGTCCTCGAAACAGCATTTGCAGCATATGTTAGTTCAAAGAACATGATTAAAACTTGCAACATGAAATACACATTAAAAGTAAAAACTACCTAAATTCAGTGTCACAGGCACAACATAACACACATAATTACACACTATGAAAACTAAGTTTCATGGAAAAACGTATAAGATCGTATCACTGAATTGGTGAATTTCTGCTTTGTCGTACCTCTTGCATTTTGTCAATTTTTCAAGATATCTGTGACAACGTCCTTTCTAAACATCGCCTATAAGCGACTTCGATTGACTCAGTATATAACATCAATAACACATAAGGAAGGGAAACCCGAGGCCTGTAAACAGTAAATTAATATTAGACAAACATAAAGGTATGTTTTCAGGCACTCGTAAGAAATAAAGAAGTAGAACACTTAGACAACAGAAAAACAACAGACGTGAGTGGCTTACCCAGGGTTCGAACCCCGTACCTTCCGTACGACTACACCGCCTAGCTATACAAGCGAATCACACTAACCTCACGGCCAGCTAGGCATCCCCAAAAAAGGATGCTTTACTGACAGGTCATCAGTGCGAAACACAAGATAACACCGGAAGTTTACAATGGGCACCTCCTCAGCCTATTAATTACGCAATCACTTCTGTTGTTCCTCTATTCTGCAGTATGTGTCAGTCCAAACAAGACAAAGACCTTGATACTGTGTCCAGTAAATGATAGAAGACTTAAGGACAGTAGTATAGAACAGAGGGTAGGTTTCTGGTATTGTATAAACATTAATAACACATAAAGAAGGGAAACCCGAGGCCTGTAAAGCTGATCCATGTTTATTGATTATCCTTTTCAGTGGTTCACAGTAATCGTTTCTGGTGTCCGCTCTACGTAAAATTACTGGTCACGGGCATCAATTATGATCTTATGTAGCCATGTCACCCAGTGTTGTATCATTGATTTCCTTGTGGATCCAGGTCACGGCACCAATTATGAGATATGTAGCGGGGTGACTGGTCCTAAGGCACCAATTATGAGATATGTTACCGTCTCACCCAGCCAATTATGATATTATTTTACTTGGTGGTGTATTTACTTCGTTTATAATAATTTCCTTTCTCCTTTTTATTTATTTTAGTCCATGTCTAAGTTTCATTGTTGTGCTGGCTTATAGCTCGCCAGAGCTGGTTATTTCTTAGACCCTGTCTGTGTAATTGGTTCGTTCTGTCGTGAATTATTCTAATCCTCATATATAAATTAAAACGTAAATGCAAAGCCTAACAAATAAATTTAATAAAAGGAAAGAAGAATGGTAAAGAACAGTGCTGTCACAATGACTGTACTCGAAATCCCCCTTGTTTTCTACTTCGTCTGCAAATTGTAACGCTTTCACGTTGATAGTAAAAGCCTACTGTATTATTACCCGCTTTCTTCAATGAAACGTGTGCTGTATTTCTTGGAAAAACCTTGAGATACGCAAGCTGATCAATGACCTAAATTTAATATTTCATTCATTCCATTTTATACACGGCGTAACTAAAAGACAGATGGACTAAAGGATAGAGAGAAGGGAGAGGCAGAAAGCAGGGACACCTGCAACACTAAACACGCGTCGCGCGATACACAATTGCTGCCATCACGCGTGTAAGGCCACATGCACTAACTTTATTTCAAATCGACAGTGATAAAATTCACTACCCATACCAGAGTTAGGTTTTAAAATCCTGAAAAACGCTTATTGGGAATTAGGACATTATACCGGTTTACGTTTGAAAACATGACAGTACCCAGACACCACATGGGGATTGAAGTGAACAGGAGGTGGTAGAAAATGCACATTTTGAACGCAGCCACCTAGCTCCCTTAGATTGAGATATTTGGGTTCCTTAGGGTTTGCTGACAAAGAATATGTAAAACGTTACGCAAATAGTCTAGGAATTACCAAGTTATGGCCAAAATAAAATAGTGGGGGTGCCTGACAGCATGAAATCATTTCTGCTCATAAAATTTTTTTATAACGTGTTTGAAAAAACATTACGTTACGGAAATAGCCTACCATGTTAACTCCTATTTGATTGGAGCGCAACAAATGAAAGACTAAACACGATTGGTCGGACTATAAATACTATCTTGTGTTGTCAGGGGAAACGTGAGAAAGGAGTACTTTTTTGAAAAGATGTGTAGACGTGGTGTGATTGGGTAGAGCTGCGAATATACTCAATTCAGAGCGTCTGTTCATTGCCACATCTTGTAATAAACCTACTAAGAAGCAGTGCGTTGAGCACCAGTGTATATTTTTTATAAAATAAAGCCTGGGACATCGGCGGATCGGAGTTGTGCTATATTCATTGCCAGTCAACGAAACTGTTTATTATTATTTCCATGAATTGTGGTAAGCTTGAAAGATTCAATATCTTTTAATGAAAATTGAATGTAAATTGATAATTTATGTCTGTATATATGTGTGGTTCAGTAGCGAACATGATGTAAAGCCTATAGTGCTCCAGCCTGAACAGAAGGTGTCGGAGGAAAGTAAAACTGCATGGAATGGCCAAACAGTACACTGACACCTAGATTATTAACTAGAAAGAAATAATGCTGGAATTGCAGAGGCGTAGTAACCATTAGGGAGGGAAATACTGGTATAAAGTATTTCAGATGAAGCTGACAGTTGGCCTAACGCTCTGAACTCAATGTTTGTGATGTATTGTGCTCAGTGTAGAAATGGAGTATAAATTAGTTCTGACGTAGAAGGTACAACCTTCTTGTTTCAGGGACCGTGGTCTTAAAGTTATTGAGCAGCACCTGGTCAGAGCTTTGCTGAAGCCAGAGGTGGACAGCATACTCCTTGGTCCATATAGCAACCAGTGGGGTGGCTCCAGAACTCATTAAAGAATCGAGCAGAGGAGTCTTTTACTGCAGTCATCACGCAAGATAAGAGAGTGTGGCCATGGAGCTCAACATTATGTCCCCCCATCTTAAAATGACATTGTAAAATTAAATTAAGAGGGGAATTTAATTGTTTTAATACCAGGAACTGAGAACATCTCCAATACTAGTTCCAATAGCAACAAACTATTGAAGTCATGATGACAAATACCAACAGAGCTTGAACAAAACAAAACCAGTATTACCTCATATTACCACTACACAACTGACACACATAGGATACCATTAATAATATATGTCACTACAAGAATCATATTAATAAATTCTGTACATATAACTTGTAATTAAAATTGATTGTGATTCCTGGTTCCCTTTGTATTTGAATCAGGACACATATACATTCATGACAGCACTGAATACATATTGTTATTTGAAAAGTTATCAGTGACTCCTTTAAGATATCCTCTTAGAGTGTTTTATGTATGTGAGTGTCACAGTGTTGTCAAGTGTGGTGGAATAAATTAAATTGTTTATCTGTCTGTTGTTGTTATGACTTACACTTCATCATACACATACCCTAGACATATAACGTAGTCATCACATTATTCCAGAATAATTCTGACTGAGGTATACATATGTGGCAGTAAGTAAGGTTATCTATAATACACTACTCTTATTAAATATAGATACCTTCACAGCTGATCTCAGTCAGTACACTAAGTCCCCTATAAATATTTATAACATCCCACTTTACCACACGTTCCTTCCTTCTACATGTGTTGAGCGATGGAGAGCATTAGTGGTTATTTAATGTGAACTCTGACAATGACATCTACGTTATCCAACCATTAATAAATTTTTCAACATCCTGGTCCTTAAAGATGAATTTTATTAAACAGCAAAAATGGTCAAACAGTGACAACTAATGTACATCAGTTTGTACATTTTGCGCATCAGATAAATCTTAGTCATTTTTCTGTCTGTGAACTTGTATTTTCCTCCTGAGATTTCAATCCAAGAAGCTTCATAAAATTCCTCACCAACGTCAATTTGTTTCATATCCTGGATAATCATATCTACTCATTTGCTTTCTTTCTGCGTAGTTTGCTTAATAGCCATCTTGTCTATTTTCAGTTTCAAATCCTCCATTTTTCTATTTCTCTTGTGTTATTATGTTTGCATTACAAAAGTATGCTGAAATACAAAACGATAGGCGATCGTGCTACTAACTTGTATGAGTAAGTGAAATAAACTATTTTGTGTGCACAAACACACATAGATGAATGTTGATCATCATTTGTTGAAAACCTCAACTGGGAGCTGGATAGACATTGAACGTCATTCTACGTTGTTCAATGTTTCCAGACTGCTGGGTTAATAATTTCTTCCGACAATTGTGTAGTGGCTTGAGCTGGCTACGTTCTCATTGGTTGGGAGCTTATTCTATTTGGTAAATTATTGGTCAAACATCACGTTCTGAAAGCGTGATGTAGCTGTCTCTATGCCAACTGCCGCCGAATTTGTCACGTGGCTTGTTACCCAAAATTTACGTAGTCAACTTCACCCTGCTCTTCCCTGCTCTTAGCTGTCTGGGATATTTTTATATTTGTTAAAAATTCTGTGTGCTTTTCTATAATGACTAATGATAGTTTTATTCACGTTATAACCAGCTTCCAGCATGAATAAATGCTGATGGTAGTGGGTCATACGGCCACATAGATCCCGGGGCCATGCAAATGTATCCCGCAGGGAAACATTTGAGTATTATCAATACCCAACAACAACAAATTCCCACAAAAAATTTTAAGTCCAAAAAGTTTTCAGAAAAATTTAACTTAAGTCATTAACCGGGGGCTCTTGTATATATACATTATCAGACTGGCATACACTAGCCAAGCTTTTCAAATGGACAACATTGTAAAAAATTTTTTTATATCGTATCAATATATACTACTGGACAAAAGTTAAGGGCCACCAAGAAAAACTTCTCTATGGACCAATTAATTGCAACCAGGTGTAAACAATTTATTACAAAATAAAGTTGATTCATCCGTGGAAAAGATCAGTCATCTTTTTTCAATAATGTGTGACTTACTAACAAAAAGAAATTCAACTCACTTTTTCACCTTTTGAACTAGTGGGGCGTGTTGCAAAAACCACGAGTTTTTGCAGCAACAATGGCAATTTTCACGTGCGGGTTAAAGTGACGCAGTTTTTGAACATTTCTGTGTGCACAAGGTTAATTGTTTTTAAATGTTAAAAAACTGGGTCACTTTAACCCGCAAGTGAAAATTGCCATCGTTGCTGCAAAAACTCGTGGTTTTTGCAACATGCCCCACTAGTTCAAAAGGTGAAAAAGTGAGTTGAATTTCTTTTTGTTAGTAAGTCACACATTATTGAAAAAAGATGACTGATCTTTTCCACGGATGAATCAACTTTATTTTGTAATAAATTGTTTACACCTGGTTGCATTAAGTTGGTACATAGAGGAGTTTTTCTTGGTGGCCCTTAACTTTTGTCCAGTAGTATATATGCCATCTAAATTTTGTAGAGTGGCAACCTTGAACAACAAAATTGTTAACATCAATCTACATATAGTCTAATCAAAAATTTCACTAAGTGGCAACAGTGCTTAATTTTGTCATATGGACTCATATATCAACCCAAATGTAGTTCAAAACCTTTATGCTAAACTTTCCTAGTACTCCAACCATAATGCATCCAGGTGTCTTGAAGTATCCACGTTGTATAATTTCAATGGTGATCGATGCATAAAGTATTCAATTTATCTCAAAGTATCCAAATTGTTTCGAGGTATCCATGTGTTATTCTTTTCTAAGTAGGTCATCCAAAATGCATTTATATGTTAGCGAAACATGTTCAATAATACATTTGTCAAAATTCATTGAACCATAATCCAACAATTAACATCTCAATATGTCAGCACAATTGACAAGGTGAAAAAAATATTTTACATTATTATAAGTGTGACACTGAATCTGCCTTCTGAGACGAAGATTTGTCAGATCATTTGTGTCTGTAACATCTGCTGTCAGCACTATTACAGTCTGAGTCTGTCAGATGGGCAGTCTATAATCTTACATTAATATTTCTATGGTACAGGTAAAGGAAGGGATGGAAATATCATCATGTCAGGAGTGAAAGGTGCTCAGCTGGTCAACCTGTTACGCACAGTCTCAGGAAGCAATAAAGGCTGTAGTAATACCGTCAAATGGATTTTTCTCAGCCATTTTTAACATCTGTCACGTGATTACGTAAAGACAGAAATATCCAATGTATAACATTATCACGAGGACATTAATGGCATAGGCATCATATGCAAACAGAAGTTTCACAATATGTGTGGTATTTTATTTTCTTCAATGTCATATCCATATCAGCTGCAAGAAGAAAACCAGTCAATACTCATATTGCAACAGTTAGGGGAGGGTCAGCGGGGGATGAGGTGATTCTATGGGATACATGGGGAACAATGGGTGCAGAAATTTTCATCTGGGTGGTCCCATGAACAGGTGTGCGGGTGTCTCAGGGATATTAGGATCACTAATCAATGTCAACATTCCCATCAATCTGTTTCTTTTCATTTCCTCCAATATTCATATTTGGTAAAAAGTGAGTAAACAGATCATAACAATAATACAATAATAACAATGACTCTAAAAATTTTCCTTCAGTAAATCTGACCTGGGTGTGATGAATTCTATCAGTGTGATGTCAATAATAGTTAGCTCAGAGATCAAATAAGAACAGTCAATAAAGTCTGTTTTCCGCAAATTGCGAGAATAGGAATTTTGGTCGCAGAAAGGAAACAAAAAGATCTCCAAATTACAACAGATTTGTAATGCGAGTTGTGAGAATATTAAGTAAATTAGGAGTCTTGACTGTAGTATTAGAGTAAGAAGGGTAACTAGTGAGATGAGGGTTTGTGAAAAATGGAGTGGAGAAAAAAAATTGTCTCATTTATCCTATCATGTTTGGTCAATGTTGGATGTACACTCATTGTAAATGATTATATTGTGACATTTTCATCATACACAATTTCAAAAATCTGCAAAGTGGTTTAATTTCACTATACTAAAAATAAATGGCTATTACATTACATAAGCAGTATGGTTTTGAATCATGGTAATAATAAAAAAAACTATTAACAGGACTATTAACAGGACCCACAAAAATATGTGTGGTTTTACATTCAAAATATATATCTCTGTGGAGAAAGAATGGCATACCATGACAATCATGTTTAATGAATTACCAAAAGCATGGTTCGTTCCACTTATACTCTGTCAAGGGATGTTATGATAGTTAAAGGGGACAGGTATAGATGAATGAATGGAATATATATACAGATCATAGGTAAGAGGCTGCATCAATGATAATAAACAGAATGACAATCAGTGCATAATGCAAAGGTACAGCGTGAATATCCAAAGATGCATGTGAAAAGAGCAAGTTGATCTCTGGAACAACAAGGAAAGACTGTAAGGGTGAAGGAGTGAAAAATGATGAATTCTCAACGTGTGAATCATTAGCATTAGAATTGTTTGCAATGCATGTAAGTAGACTCTAGGGTTCTGAACTGGCCAAAATGTAACATCAAGACTATCTCGTACTAGTAAGTGTGGTTATGCAACTTATAAACCAAAATCTCTGTATAAATACATAAAGTGGTTACCAACCGAATTGCGTGTTCTATTTTAATACAATATAATAAAATGGCATACAGTGTAACATAAAATATTGTAATGTGTTAAGTGAACAGGTGTCAGTACGAAACAAATTCCTAAAAACAATATGACAAATATGCTGGTTGCTCTGGAGGTGATCTGATCATCAGCGGTTACCTCACCGGGGAAGAAATTGATACCAGGTGTAGCTGTGACATCACAATCAGGAAGTGGATCATCAGCTAATCTGTCATCTTCAGGTGAGCTGAAAAAAAAGTTTAGGGGGACGTTTTTCGGCCAAAAACCAAATATAAAATCGAGAGACGTGATTGGGCACCCAAAAAAAAGGATAAAAACGAGACGTTTTGGTCACATAAAAAAAATGATAAAGTCGAGACGTGTTGTTCTGCCAAAAAAATAAATAATCGTTGGTAAAAATAAAAATAAAACTGCAGCGTTGATTGTACTTGTATTAACAAGTACATAGAACACAACTAAGTGCCTATAAAAACCTTGCCAGTTCTTTTGCAATTTCCAGTATTGTAATCTCTCGGCTAGACAATCTAGAATCGTACTGTGAATGTTGCACAGTATGTGACGTGGCGTTGACTGATTGTCGGCAAGCTGGAGAAATGTGAGATGACTACAATCGAGCTAAGGGAGGGTTGACTGGCGAGTCATCTTTCTGTCTGTGAACTTGTCGACGTTTTGTTCGTATTTTGTTTCTTACATGCTCTTGTGGCAATTTCACGAACTTAGTGACAGGCGGCGAATCGTCAGAGGTGGGGAAATAAGGTCGTTTGACTGCGGTGCGTATTTCGGGGGCTGGAATGTCATCAATAGATTCTTCGCCACTATCTGGGTCAAGGGTATCAATGTCAGATTGTTGTTGATACAGGTTGGTTGCTGTTTCTCCGTTTATTTCATGTGGGTAATCACTTGATACTGGATCGGTGGGGAAACTCGTCTCTGTTTGCCCCTGAGCATTATGATCCGTGTGGTGGGGCGCCGTTCGAATATATTTTGTGTTCGTTTATTATTATTATAGGTAAATTGCTACCCCTGTCCACAGTTAATATATATTTGATTGCTCCAGCGGTCGCTCATAGTACTGCTCGTTATCCCGTTACATCCCGGGTAAAATCTCTCACTTTTCATAGTTTTGTTCCCTCTATCACAACACGCATACAGGTTCTCTACCTGACCAATGAGGAACTAAAACAGTCTTCTTTTCAAACGAATTCGACATCTTTTAATAACTGAAATTCTTTGTAGCATGCATACTCGTTATTCATGATTAATCCTTATTTATTAATTTTCTCCGTACATATTACTTTTAATTCAAGAGTATTCATGCTCTTGTACAAACCCTCTCCTGTCAGGAGGTACACACTTCATAGTAGGTCCATACTGGAACTTAAAAAGAAAACACAGCCAAAAACCACAGCTGTCACAAAACGCAAGGTTTTACTTCACCTTGGCCATACACATATCAACACAAACTCTGACGTCATTTTCCGGTGCGCCTCATTTTCAATAAATATCCCAAATAGTGCCGCATTTATCAGCACTAACTCAAACTCAATAAATCTAACATGTGGTGTGCATGGGCAGACACCACATATTCCCCCCCCCCCCCCCCCCCTGCGCGCTACTGGAAACTGCAGGTTTCCAGGTCATCATTAACTATACTTAACTATAATGATAAAAAGGAAAATCAAATTCAAGTAATGAGTGAAATGATATCACGATGAGTGAAATGCAGTTAAAATATGTGGCAACAACTTGTGAGCATGCTCTATTATGACTTCTAACGAAGTGAGATCTTCTGCGATCTGAAAAATTGTCTGAATGAGAATGTCCATTGTTGTCCCTGTTATAATGGCCACCCCGCGGTGACAAATTATGATTGTCCGTATATTTGTTGTGTGAATACTGGTTATTTCGATACCATTGGTTATTGTTATAATTGTTGAAATTATGCCTGTCTCTACCTCGTGAAGGTGAGCGATTATGGTAAAAATTATATTTACCCCTATAGGATGTGTGATTATTTTCTCTATGATTATATCGTCTATCCAAGCTACGAGTGCGCGATCTCCCGTGCGTCGCAGCACACGCAGTAGATGAGTCCAAGACTTTTGCTCTGCTCAATGACAAGTTTGGATGAGCAACGGAAAATTGTTGACCTAATTTTTCCATTTCATCGATACTAGTCGGATTACGTTCTTGTAAGAATGATACAATATCCTGGTTTACCGACGAAACAATTTTATCTCTTAATAAGAGATCACATAATCCTTCAAACGTTTTAGGGATAGAAGCCTGTTCAACCCATCTTTGGAGACATAGTTTTATGGAGGAAACAAAATCCTCAAAATTTTTACCCTCTACCGGTAACATGGATCGAAACTTTTGTCTATAGCCTTCCTGATCCAGACCATATCTGCGTATAAATGCTGCCTTTACGACCTGAAAATCATGTCTTTTATCTTGGTCTATACCCAGATAGACCCCAACTGCATCACCTGTGAGGAGACCCGAAAAAACACCAGACCACGAATCTTTATCAATATTTAAGCAAGAGACTCTTTCCTGAAATCTTAATAAATAAAAACTTATATCGTCGTGAGGAGGAGAAAAAGGTGGTAGTCTTAAATTAAAGTTAGGGGTTGTGATTGCCTTCTTCGATGAACCATTACTATCTGAATCATGGGAACCATGATGTTGTTGAAAACGAAGTTTTTCAACCTCAAAAGCTTTCTCCCTTTCAAATTTTGCCTCCTCGGCAGCAATTTCCGCTAAACGAATTGCCTTTTCATGTTCCATTTTCTCTCGTTCCGCAGCGATTTCTGCTATACGAATTCTCTCTTCCTTATTTGCTTTTTCTTGTGCCATAGTAAATTCCCTTTCTTCTCTTTCTCTTTTCTCATTTCTTTCTATTTCTTCTCTTTCTCTTTTCTCATTTCTTTCTCTTTCTTCTTTTGCCTCTGCCTTTTCATATGCAGTCAAAGCAAAATTTTTTAAAATATCACCTTCCATACCCAGCGCCTTGCCTTGTTTAATAAAATAGTCAAGAGTCGCCATAGTATACCACAAATTATAACTTTTCTAAACAATAAATCAATATCTATGTTCTCCTCTGCCTTACTTAGACCATCACACTATGGAATAGTGTGTCTGATTGGTATAGTCACAATGTGAATATATATATAACTATATCACCTGCACAAATCCTTTATACGCTTATTAATATAATAATTAGCGTTTATGATCCTGCTTCTTGTTATCGACAAGAATCGCAGGATATATCACCAACAATATTATAGAATTATAGTTAATCAATAAATAGTTTATCATATACATGCTGCAAAGAAAAATTATCACATGACATGACTAACGAAAGACATGGATGGAAACCAAATAAAGAAACGACAAAATTGTAAGTAGTCGAAAATTCTAAGACAAAAGAAAATTAAAATTTCCACCAGTAATTAACGAGACAAAACGACAAATCACTTTTATCATTAATGTAAATTTTACAAAAGATAGCCAGGAAAGACCTACTACTTTCCAAACTCTTTAGATACTCATTTCTGAGGGATGGTTTGGATCTGGCCTTTTGTAGGGTTCTTCTTGTTAATTCCCGAACAAAATTGAAATTTAAAAAAAATACGACGAATCACAGCACAGCTAACACGCATGAAAGCCTTAATTTCAAACAGAGCGGAAATCACGACAGCACTAAATGCTGAATCCCTGAAAGAAATTAATGCAATCAACCTATAGAAATACGACACTGAAACGTAAAATGCCTCCTAAACAGTCGCCCGCAAGAGACAAAGAAAAGAAACATATAACACAAAAGAAGCGAGATTTGCCCAACAATGATAGGACCAACAACCATGACGTTACATAACATTACTTATCTGAATCGACCATGAGCGTCCATTCTTCGCTGTAACTCCAATGGGTCGTTCCACGCAATATTAAATTGAAAAATGTGGATAATGTTAGTAATCTTATAATGTAGTAATCAGCAACCATGATGACGAAATATGAAGACGTTTCTCGTAAATCGTTCACTGAGTATTCAGTTCAATGGGAATGTCCGACCTTTACTCGTGTGAGACACATTGTAGAGATAGTGTCAATATATAATGATAGAGACGAAATGTTATTTTCCAACGAGTGACCGACTAAACTGATGAGGTGACCTTGTCAATGTCCTAACGGTTTGATCTATTACTTCCGAGTCCACTTGTCCAGCGAAACGACCTCCTCGTAAAATCGCAGATTCATATTTCTCCCGTGAAGATATTCGTCAGATTGGTATAGCATCCCTCTCATGGTAAATCAGCGTGAACGATTTTATCATGGATCTAATGTTTTTTCTGTTCCTCAAGTATGGTACCAGGGCTGGGCATGACCTAGTATACGAATATTGTAAATTTCATGTCTGCACAAAAAATTGCATTCCAACAGCTGTCTCTGCATAAAATGTTCATTGTTGAACAGCGATAGATTGATCAAAATTCCCGATATTGTGTAACCCAACATAGAACTCTGTCTGCCAATAGCCTGAGCAACCTTCAAATGTCCCTTCAAATCCAACGGAGGACGACAGCCTCCCATATCTGTGGTGGGGCGCCGTTCGAATATATTTTGTGTTCGTTTATTATTATTAAATAGGTAAATTGCTAAAATGTTCATTGTTGAACAGCGATACCCCAACCTGTCCACAGTTATATATATATTTGATTGCTCCAGCGGTCGCTCATAGTACCGCTCGTTATCCCGTTACATCCCGGGTAAAATCCCACACTTTTCATAGTTTTGTTCCCTCTATCACAACACGCATGCAGGTTCTCTACCTGACCAATGAGGAACTAAAACAGTCTTCTTTTCAAACGAATTCGACATCTTTTAATAACTGAAATTCTTTGTAGCATGCATACTCGTTATTCATGATTAATCCTTATTTATTAATTTTCTCCGTACATATTACTTTTAATTCAAGAGTATTCATGCTCTTGTACAAACCCTCTCCTGTCAGGAGGTACACACTTCATAGTAGGTCCATACTGGAACTTAAAAAGAAAACACAGCCAAAAACCACAGCTGTCACAAAACGCAAGGTTTTACTTCACCTTGGCCATACACATATCAACACAAACTCTGACGTCATTTTCCGGTGCGCCTCATTTTCAATAAATATCCCAAATAGTGCCGCATTTATCAGCACTAACTCAAACTCAATAAATCTAACGTGTGGTGTGCATGGGCAGACACCACAATCCGGATCTGTCTGTTTGTGAGGAACAGCTGTATTCTGGTAGTATATTAACGGTTTGATTTCGTCGCTATCCCATTCGGAACTGGAGGTATGTCGATTGGCTGATGTATGTTCGCTGCGTGAATACTCCTGTGTACGTATAAAGGCAGATGTAGTATCTTCTGCCTGTGTTGTCGGCAGAATGTTTGCATCATTATGTAGAAGTGAGTCTCGGTATTGAAGACGTTATCGTAGTTCTGTCAGTGGAATGTTATTTTCACTTTCAGAGGAATCTCTTTCACGTACAAGTTGCTATATTGCATCTTTGGGTGGCACAGGTGTAGGATCATATTGGTCGAATTCAGAGTCCGTCGTTTCTGATGAGGTGTGACTTGAGGGTTGGTAGTTTAACGTGGCCTTCCTGACTGGTCTAGTAGATGTTGTCTTATCCATAATCACTAAATTTATGTCTTGGTATCTGTGATCTTTCTTCCCTGATTTTATTTGACCTATGTGTGCACACCATCGATCTTCTGTCGTTAGGAGACACCATCGTCTGTTCTCTAATGTTACGTTGTTAAATTCCCATAACTTTCTGGCTTTATCTCAGCAATGAAATTTCTTACTGCCATTCTATGTCGCTTTTTATTTAGTGTGTCCCAGTGTCTGCCAACTGCGGTCATGCGACTAGTTTTTTTTGCCGTAATACTTGATCGGCGATAGTGTACGTGGAGTGCTCTCCGTTCCCCTACGGCAATAATGTGGTAGGTTTCTCATTGGTACATATGAGTGGACTCTTCTGGGATTCAAACCGGGTACGGTCTGGGTTGTGTACTGTCGTCTCTGCCATGTCTCACGTGGGTTTTTATGCGTTTCCAAGTCAACAATACGTTTGACCTTATTGCACCGGGATCTGTTGTTGTAGTCTCGTACGTGTCTCTGATAAGGAACAGTGTAACTTCTCGCGTCCGCGTATGTTACGTTGTCCTTCGTGGTACAACAATCGTTATCAAATCTATTCATTTTCCTAATAGCGTAATAACCTCCTGTAGCAGAGTTATACAAAAATTCTTCCTGTGCAGCGGAACATGTATTAGATTTCTGTGCTGTAAGATAACCACCTGGTAGAAAAGTTTCATTCTCCTTGTCAAAATCAGACGGGAAGCGCAGGGTATAATTGTTGTGCATTTTCCTGGCGATGGCAGAGCTAAAACTGCGGCTGTATCGGTTGGACTGCATATATTGTTGCTGTATAGCCTGTCCCTGTATATATGGTTGTTGCAGATGCACTGTCAGCTGATCCATGTTTATTGATTGTCCTTGTCAGTGGTTCACGGTGATCGTTTCTGGTGTCCGCTCTCCGTAAAATTACTGGTCACGGGCATCAATTATGATCTTATGTAGCCGTGTCACCCAGTGTTGTATCATTGATTTCCTTGTGGATCCTGGTCACGGCACCAATTATGAGATATGTAGTGGGGTGACTGGTCCTAAGGCACCAATTATTACATATGTTACCGTCTCACCCAGCAATTATGATATTATGTTACTTGGTGGTGTATTTACTTCGTTTATAATAATTTCCTTTCTCTTTTTTATTTATTTTAGTCCATGTCTAAGTTTCATTGTTGTACTGGCTTATAGCTCGCCAGAGCTGGTTATTTCTTAGACCCTGTCTGTGTGATTGGTTCGTTCCTTCCTTCTACATGTGTTGAGCGATGGAGGGCATTAGTGGTTATTTAATGTGAACTCTGACAATGACATCTACGTTATCCAACCATTAATAAATTTTTCAACAGCCTGGTCCTTAAAGGTGAATTTTATTCAACAGCAAAAATTTCAAACAGTGACAACTAATGTACATCAGTTTATACATTTTGCGCATTAGATAAATCTTAGTCATTTTTCTGTCTGTGAACTTGTATTTTCCTCCTGAGATTTCAATCCAAGAAGCTTCATAAAATTCCTCACCAACGTCAATTTGTTTCATATCCTGGATAATCATATCTACGCATTTGCTTTCTTTCTGCGTAGTTTGCTTAATAGCCATCTTGTCTATTTTCAGTTTCAAATCCTCCATTTTTCTATTTCTCTTGTGTTATTATGTTTGCATTGGGGGTGTTGGGAAGTCAGGTATTGGTAGTACCTCTGGTGAAGGAGCTGTCATGCCCTTTTCAGGGCAGCTCAGCCACCTTTGGTCCAAACCTGGCATCCAGCTCTCACCTGTGGCTCCTCGTAGCTGTCAGCATGCGACAGCGGCCACCCCCGGACAACGGCTTTGACAGGCCGGCTAAACTAGGTGAGGGTAGCCGAATGGTTATAAACCTTCGGTGAGTTAGGGTCTGCCTACCCATGCATGCGAAGACTGGATTCGATAGACTGCGCGGAAGAAACCACCTGTTGGTTCAACGGGCATGACGGCGATTACCAGCAACGCGCTGTGGAGCGTAAGGAGCACGGCGAGGCACGTAGAAAGCCCTGGTCATCCACTGCACCTGACTTCATCTCCAGTCGTCTTGACTTGTCTTGCCACTGGATTGAGATGGACCCAGGCGAGAGAGTGAGGTCGACGAATTGCGCAACTCTTCCTCACTTTAATCCAAATCACCGCGCAAGTCACTCTTTCCTTCATCCATTCATCCATTTATCCAACCACTCACAACAAGTCCTGTGGCGATGGGCGAGCGGCGAAGCGGCAGGCGTGGGTACGCTGGCAGTCGTAGTCGCAGACCTACACACAGGCGGCTCAGGCCATATGGTCGTCTTCCACTGATCGGAGCAGCAGTGGGATTCGGCAGCCCCCTGAGTGTCTGAGCAGCCCTCTTTAGAAAAGCACTGCTCACCTCCATGGCATGAGGAAGGGGCTAGAAAAGGTGCCCTAAACATTGCCTGCTTCACCATTACCTAACCAGCTTACCGCGGTTGGTGGGTACCCTACTTCGGCGGTCGACATATAAGAAAAAGAAAGGACAGATTTTTCCCCCTCATTCTAGGCGCATGGAATGTGCGCACTTTACTTGACAAAGACTTTAACGCAAACAGACCTGAGAGACGAACTGCCCTGATTGGGAGAGAACTGGCCAGGTACAACATTGACATAGCAGCACTGAGTGAAACTCGACTTGCAGGCGACGGCCAACTTTGCAAAAAGGGTGCAGGTTATACATTCTTTTGGAGCGGAAGAGGAACTGAAGAAAGACGAGAAGCAGGGGTTGGATTTGCAATCAAAACAGCAATTGTCAGCAAGTTAGCGGGGCCCCCAAAGGGAATAAATGACCGACTCATGATGGTCAAGATCCCTCTGTTCTATGGAAGAAAACATGCCACCATCATTAGCGCGTATGCACCAACTATGACAAACCAGGATGATGTAAAGGATAAGTTTTACGAAGAACTACATGCAGTCATTGCATCAGTTCCTAAAGCAGATAAGCTCATCATTCTTGGTGACTTTAATGCAAGAGTAGGCTCAGATAACATCTCCTGGAATGGCACTATTGGTAGGTATGGCGTGGGTCGCTGTAACAGTAATGGACTTCGTCTCCTCCAGACTTGCGCAGAACATGACCTCCTTGTCACCAACATCATTTTTCGACTTCCTACCCGCAACAGGACCTCCTGGATGCACCCTCGCTCAAAGCATTGGCACCTAATTGACTATGTAATTGTTAGGAAGAAGGACAGGCAAGATGTCCGGGTGACCAAGTCCATGTGTGGTGCCGAATGCTGGACTGATCATCGCCTCATTGTATCTAAACTTAAAATTCGTATCCAACCAGCCAGGCGCCCTCAGGGGAAGAAAACTCAAAAGAGGCTGGATGTCACCAAACTAAAGAAGACAAAAATCAAACAGTCATTTACTGACACCTTAGAAGACCGTCTCAAATCTATCTCGCTAGACGGCCAAAGTGTGGAAACAAATTGGGCAGCCCTAAGTGAGCAGATCTACAACACTGCTACAGAGGTCCTGGGTCCTTCCATCAAGAAACAAAATGACTGGTTTGATGAGAACTCAGATGATATAAAGCAGATGTTGGCTGAGAAACACCATCTCCATAAAGCATATTTAAATGATCCAAAATCTACATCCAAGAAAGACGCTTTCAACAACATGCGTAGAATCGTCCAACATAAACTACGCCAGATGCGGGATTCATGGCTGAGTAATAAAGCAGATGAGCTCAAAGGCTTTGCTGACAGCCATGACTTGAAAAACTTTTACCTTGCACTCAAAGCGGTCTATGGTCCAACATCATGAGGATCATTTCCCCTCCTTAATGCAGATGGAAAAACACTAATTACAGACAAGGAAAAAATGCTCCAACGCTGGGCTGAACATTTTAATAATATCTTGAACCAGCCATCATCTACTAACGACGAAGCCATCATCCGCCTGCCCCAAATTCCTATAAATGAAGCATTAGATGATGTACCAATTCTGGAGGAAACTAAAAAAGCGATTCGTCAACTGTCTAGTGGAAAGGCCCCTGGCTCCGATTCAATTCCTGTTGAGGTTTATAAAGATGGCGGTGCAGTTCTGATAGAGAAACTTCATATGATCTTCCAGCAAATGTGGCAGAGTGAAACCATCCCACACGATCTCAAAGATGCCTCAATTATACATCTATATAAACGTAAAGGTAATCGCCAAGACTGCAACAATCATCGAGGCATCTCTCTTTTATCAATCGCTGGGAAGATATTCGCCAGAATCCTTTTGAATCGCCTTACGGCTCATCTTGACAAAGGTCTTTTACCTGAAAGTCAGTGTGGATTCCGGAAAGAACGTGGAACCACAGATATGGTGTTCGCTGCAAGACAGCTACAAGAAAAATGCCAAGAACAGCACTGTGACCTGTACACAGCTTTCATCGACTTGACAAAGGCGTTCGACACGGTCAGTAGAGAGGGTCTATGGAAGATCATGGCAAAATACGGCTGCCCAAAGAAATTTATCACAATAGTGCAGCAACTGCATGATGGAATGCAGGCTAGAGTTCAGGAAAACGGTGAGCTATCAGAGCCTTTCCCCGTCTCAAATGGAGTTAAACAAGGGTGCGTACTTGCACCGACTCTGTTCAGTATCATGTTTTCTGCTATGCTGACTGATGCTTTTAGAGACGGGGACACAGGAATCGACATTAGTTATCGTATTGATGGAAAATTGTTTAACCTTAGGAGGCTTCAAGCAAAAACCAAGGTCAAATCACACACCATCAGAGATCTTCTGTTTGCTGATGATTGTGCCCTCAATGCTGGCTCAGAGGCTGATCTGCAGCATAGTGTGGATAGATTCTCCGAAGCCTGCGCCAACTTTGGGCTTACCATCAACACGAAGAAAACAGAAATCATGTACCAACCAGCTCCTGGCACAGTTTATACTGAGCCAGTCATCAAGGTTAATGGTGAGAAACTGAATGTTGTGAACAGATTCACATACCTTGGTAGCACACTATCCCAGAACATTGTCATTGATGATGAGGTGAACACCAGGATCTCCAAAGCCAGCAGCACATTTGGCAGACTATACACCAACGTTTGGCATCGAAGTGGCATTAGTCTACAGACAAAGCTGAAGGTGTACAGAGCTGCGGTGCTTCCAGTGCTGCTATATGCATGTGAAACATGGACTGTATACAGGCGCCACGTAAAGAAGCTAAACCACTTCCATACAGTCTGTCTCAGGAAGATAATGAACATCAAATGGCAAGACAAGATCCCGGATACCGCCGTTCTTGACAGAGCTGGTATCCCTAGTATTGATACTATTCTGATGCAGTCACAAATTCGCTGGGCAGGTCATGTAGTCCGCATGCCAGACCATCGACTGCCAAAGATACTCTTTTATGGTGAGATGCAGAAGGGTAAACGCTCCCATAGTGGCCAAAAGAAGCGCTTCAAAGACACGTTAAAGACGTCATTGAAAACCTTTGACATAAACCCAGACACATGGGAAGCTGCTGCGCAAGACCGAACTGCTTGGCGCACATCTCTTCGTAAAGATGCAGCAGCATGCGAATCATCCAGAAGAGCAGCAGCGGAACAGCGGAGACAAGCTAGAAAGGACCGTGAAATAAAACCTTCACATGAAGCAAACATTCCCTGCCCACACTGTCCAAGATCTTTCCAGGCCCGCATCGGGCTCTTCAGTCACCTTCGTACCCATAGACTAACCTAACATATTCTTAAATAATTGGATGAACAGAGTGGTCTTCATCACCCGTGATGGACGAACAAAACCTATGTTTGCATTACAAAAGTATGCTGAAATACAAAACGATAGGCGATCGTGCTACTTACTTGTATGAGTAACTGAAATAAACTATTTCGTGTGCACAAACACACATAGATGAATATTGATCATCATTTGTTGAAAATCTCAACTGGGAGCTAGATAGACATTGAACGTCATTCTACGTGGTTCAATTTTCCCAGACTGCTGGGTTAATAATTTCTTGCCGACAATTTTGTAGTGGCTTGAGCTGGCTACGTTCTCATTGGTTAGGAGCTTATTCTATTTGGTAAATTATTGGTCAAACATCACGTTCTGAAAGCGTGATGTAGCTGTCTCTATGCCAACTGCCGCCGATTATGTCACGTGGCTTGTTACCCAAAATTTACGTAGTGAGCTTCACCCTGCTCTTCCCTGCTTTTAGTTGTCTGGGATATTTTTATATTTGTTAAAAATTATGTTTGCTTTTCTATAATGACTAATGATAGTTTTATTCTCGTTATAACCAGCTTAGCATGAATAAATGCTGATGGTAGTGGGTCATACGGCCACACAGGAAACACGAGACGTTATGGGTTTCACCATTCGTCAACCACAGTTACAAACAGGCAACAAGGACAAGAAATATGGACAGGTTAAAGAAAAATACTATAGACACTGCAAACACGTACCAAGATAACAGACACAAATCAGAAGGGCAACAACAAATATATATGAAATATAACAACACAGGTGAAGAGAAATAATTAATCAAGGATAACACAAAACCGAAAAAAAATTATCAATACAAGAAATTCAACAATCAATGACAATCAAAAGTAGAAAATGGAATAACAAAACAAGAAGCCATGCTATGATAATCTTCGCTAAAAGATCTGGTGAAGCTTTGAACACGTGATCAGAATGACGTCACATCATGTTTCAAAGCCATACAAACGACCGACTCTACATTTGGATTGAAAATTCTGATTGTGTGTTTTTAATTACTAAACCCTTTTTACGAGTTTTTTTTTTATACGTTCGAAAATCCGGGCGAATTGGAAATCCCAACTACCGCCTGTCCAAATAAATTCAGTTATAAATACACCACTGCACACATACATCAAGACGTTATACCTGAGGCGTATTTACAATAGAAGGTGTCCTTAGGCACACATTAAGCTGGTCTTTCTTATATAAATGGCTCAACAACTATAATCTATGTACGGTATATATGTATAAAGAATTTAACTACTTACTTCATCATTATAAAACTCAGGAATGAGGTATCTGAGGAAAGTGGTTGAAGTAACTAGAAGAGACATGGTCCGCAACCAGACGACACAGCAAGGCCTCAAAATCCAGCCCCTGCAGATCTAAGTATTGTTATTGTTATTGTAAATCAGAATCGACCTCACTGTACTCAGGACAAACCCATGGGTGCTCAGTCTCCCTCAGCAAATGTTGAAGAGTATGAATGCTAACTGTACCTGTAGCACGCTGGTTGTACATACGACATCTAGAGATGGACAGGAAAGAGTCTGTCAG
>JAMPIV010020004.1:577500-652500 GCA_024509875.1 Oreohelix idahoensis | reverse complement strand
TAGTGCAAGCAGTAGTAGTAGCAGTAGAAGTTCTAATAGCTGTTGTTGCAGTAGTATAGCAGCAGCAGCAGTAGTAGTAGTAGAAATTCAAATAGTAGTAGTTGCAGTAGTATAGCAGTAGTAGTAGTAGAAATTCAAATAGTAGTAGTTGCAGTAGTATAGCAGTAGTAGTAGTAGTAGAAGTTCTAATAGTAGTAGTTGCAGTAGTATAGCAGTAGTATAGCAGTAGTAGTAGTAGTAGAAGTTCTAATAGTAGTAGTTGCAGTAGTATAGCAGTAGTAGTATTAGCAGTAGAACACAGCAGTAGTAGTAGTAGAAATTCAAATAGTAGTAGTTGCAGTAGTATAGCAGTAGTAGTAGTAGTAGAAGTACTAATAGTAGTAGTTGCAGTAGTAGTTGCAGTAGTAGTAGTAGTAAAAGTTCTAATAGTAGTAGTAGTAGTAGAAGTTCTAATAGTAGTAGTTGCAGTAGTAGTAGTAGTAGTAGTAGTAGTAGTAGTAGTAGTAGTAGTAGTAGTAGTAGTAGTAGTAGTAGTAGTAGTAGTAGTAGTAGTAGTAGTAGTAGTAGTAGTAGTAGTTGCAGTAGTAGTAGTAGTAGTAGTAGTAGTAGTAGTTGCAGTAGTAGTAGTAGTAAAACTTCTAATAGTAGTAGTAGTAGTAGTAGTAGTAGTAGAAGTAGTAGTAGTAGTAGTTGCAGTAGTAGTTGCAGTAGTAGTAGTAGTAAAAGTTCTAATAGTAGTAGTAGTAGTAGTAGTAGTAGAAGTACTAATAGTAGTAGTTGCAGTAGTAGTTGCAGTAGTAGTAGTAGTAAAAGTTCTAATAGTAGTAGTAGTAGTAGTAGTAGAAGTTCTAATAGTAGTAGTTGCAGTAGTAGTAGTAGTAGTAGTAGTAGTAGTAGTAGTAGTAGTAGTAGTAGTAGTAGTAGTAGTAGTAGTAGTAGTAGTAGTAGTAGTAGTAGTAGTAGTAGTAGTAGTAGGAGTAGGAGTAGTAGTAGTAGTAGTAGTAGTAGTAGTAGGAGTAGTAGGAGTAGTAGGAGTAGTAGTAGTAGTAGTAGTAGTAGTAGTAGTAGTAGTAGTAGTAGTAGTAGTAGTAGTAGTAGTAGTAGTAGTAGTAGTAGTAGTAGTAGTAGTAGTAGTAGTAGTAGTAGTAGTAGTAGTAGTAGTAGTAGTAGGAGTAGTAGTAGTAGTAGTAGTAGTAGTAGGAGTAGTAGTAATAGTAGTAGTAGTAGTAGTAGTAGTAGTAGTAGTAGTAGTAGTAGTAGGAGTAGTAGGAGTAGTAGTAGTAGTAGTAGTAGTAGTAGTAGTAGTAGTAGTAGTAGTAGTAGTAGTAGTAGTAGTAGTAGTAGGAGTAGTAGGAGGAGGAGTAGTAGTAGTAGTAGTAGTAGTAGTAGTAGTAGTAGTAGTAGTAGTAGTAGTAGTAGTAGTAGTAGTAGTAGTAGTAGGAGTAGTAGGAGTAGTAGTAGTAGTAGTAGTAGTAGTAGTAGTAGTAGTAGTAGTAGTAGTAGTAGTAGTAGTAGTAGTAGTAGTAGTAGTAGTAGTAGTAGTAGTAGTAGTAGTAGTAGTAGTAGTAGTAGTAGTAGAAGTTCTAATAGTAGTAGTTGCAGTAGTATAGCAGTAGTAGTAGTAGCAGTTGCTCAGCCTAGGAACTGCCCAACATCACGCAAGAAACCAAGTAAACAAACAGGAGAAATGAGCATTAAAACCTACAAGCTGAGGGAGCCAGAAATTAAGACCAGATATCAGGGGCTTATTGCTACAGCGCTGAGAAACACAGAAGAACAACCTGATGACTTGGAAACCCTCTGGCTTAAATTCAAGGACATCATAAAGACCGCTGCTGCAGAAGCATGTGGTGAAGTCAGACTTGGGAACAAGAGAAAGAGGACACCTTGGTGGACAGAGGAAGTCAAAGAGAAAATAAGAGAGAAGAAAATGGCATGGAAACAATACTTAGGAGCTAAAAACACAGCAGGACAAATAGAGAAATATAGAGAATATGTGATACTCAGAACAGAAGCAAAGAACAAGGTGCTAGCAGCAAAACAGAAGTCCTGGGAAGAATTTGGAGAAAAGCTAGAAAAAGATGCACAAGAAAACCAGAAATTGTTCTATAAGACCCTAAAAAACATGAGGAAGGAAAAACAATGCCCTCTCAAATTTATAAAGGACAAGCAAGGCACATTGCTTACTGCCCCGAAGGAAGTAATGGAAAGATGGAAAGAATATTTCTCAGAACTCCTTGATGGTTAGCAAGGTCAAGCATCAGAAATGATAACCACTAGCACAGAAGAGGAAACCAATGGTGATGAAGATGACATAAAGATGGAAGAACTGAAGGCAGCACTGGAGAAAATCAAGATGGGCAAAGCAGCAGGGCATGATGGTATAACACCAGAAATGGTTAAGTACATGGGAGCACCAGGCGACCTATTACTCTTAAGGGTCCTACAGGCAGCGTGGTGCAACAAGACCATACCAAAGGATTGGGAGATTGCCATCATAACACCAATTTTCAAAAAGGGTGACAATCGACAATGTGGAAACCATAGAGGCATATCCCTTCTCAGTGTCCGTGGTAAAATATACTCTAGAATCCTAGAGCAGAGACTCCGACGCCTAGCTGAGCCACAATTGAATGAGGTCCAGTGCGGATTCCGAGCAAACCGAAGTACTCAAGACCTAATCTTCACACTCAGGCAGCTGAGTGAAAAGGCCCTTGAGTATAAGAGTGAGATCCATCTTTGTTTCATAGATCTGGAAAAGGCGTTTGACAGGGTCCCCTGGAGCAAACTTTGGGACTGTTTGGCAAGGAAGAACATTCCAGCACCTCTGATTCATGCTATACAGATCTTCTACTAGTCTTGCAGAAAGTATGTGAGGACAGCAAACCATAAGTCAGAAGAGTTCAGGACCACCACTGTTGTAAGACAAGGTGATATCCTGTCACCTTATCTTTTCATACTCCTCATGGACGATGTCATCAAGGCATGTAAGGAGAGAACAAGAAAGTATTCAGTGGGGTACTGGAAGATGAGACAGGTATGTATTTCAGAGCTGGCATTTGCTGATGATGTTACCCTGATTGCTAAATCAGAGGCACATCTCCAATCCAACCTGCAAGTCTGGAAGCAAGAGCTGGAGAAGAGAGGGATGGTCATAAGCAGCTCTAAAACAAAATCCATGGTGATATCACGAGAAGAAAGAAGACATCAGATTAAGCTGGGAGAACAGGTCCTAGAGCAGGTCGACTACTTTAAATATCTCGGTGCTATTATAGGCCGAAAGGGAGGCATCAAAGAAGAGTAGGCCACTCGAAAAGCAGCAGCTGGGAGACTTTTTCAGGCCATAAATCGAGGATTCCTCAGCAAGAGAGAGGTTAGTAAGAAAACGAAGATGGCTGTATACTGCTCCACCTATGTCCCAGTCTTGACATATGGATGCGAGTCATGGGCAATGACTACAACCCACAAAAGCCAGATCCAAACCTCAGAAATGAGGTATCTGAGGAAGGTGGTTGAAGTAACAAGAAGAGACATGGTCCGCAACCAGACGATACGCCAAGGCCTAAAATCCCACCCCCTGCAGACCCAAGTAGAACAGTCCCATCTAAGATGGTTTGGCCATGTCTGCAGAATGGGAGAAGACCGGCTACCACGACAAGCATGGGGATCTAAGAGCCAGGGATCCAGACCCCCAGGACGACCCAGAGTCCGCTGGGAGGACAACATTAGACAATCTTTGAAGGACCGAGGACTAGAATGGAACCAGGCCAGGAGGAAGACAGCCGATAGGATAGTCTGGCGCTCTCTCTTCCAAACCTCTACACCTCACGGTAGAAGGGGAACGACTAAGTAAGTAAGTAGTAGCAGTTGTAGCAGTAGTAGTAGTAGCAGTAGAACCCAGAAGTAGTAGTAGTAGTTGAAGTTCTAATAGTAGTAGTTGCAGTAGTGTAGCAGTAGTAGTATTACTAGCAGTAGTTGTAGTCGTATTACTAGTAGTATCGGTAGTAGTAAAAGCAGTAACAGCAGTAGTAGTAGTAGTAGTAGCAGCAGTAGTAATAGTAGTAGTAGTAACAGTAGTAGTAGTAACAGTATTAGTAGTAACAGTTGTAGTAGCAGTAGTTTGTTGTAGTTGTTGTTGTATTAGTAGTAGCAACAGTAGTAGTAACAACTGCAGCAGTAGATGTAGAATAACCAACAATCATGACGTAGAAATCAGTCCAAACTATTCATTAAATTGTATCACGCGCGCTGAAACCAAGCATGTCCAGCCACAATCAATGTAATAGTAGGGCCAAAGAATAACAACCATGATGCGCGGTCTCTGTCTTATCGAAACTGTAATCAGTCACGTAATGGAATCATGAATATACAAAGCTGTAATGACTAATTCTCAGTGGCGTAACTAGAATATAAGGTACCCACAGGCACGAAGTGAGTCTGGCCCTCATTGTATAATGGGCTCAACAACTACAGGGTAATTGAAAAGTAACTCCCTAATTTTACATTTTGAAACACTTTTAATTAATTTGATACGACCGCTGTTTGGATGTAAAATCACCATTCTTCTATTTACATCTCTGCGATGAGTAATCTTGAGCTAAAATTAGATACCTTTGAAGACCCTCAGTAGATACTCCGAAGTTTGGCAACTGTTTGACCATCACTGCAGAGCAAGGGGTGTAAATCCCGTGACACTATCCCTTAAATTTCTGTCTCCGAAAACTGGGACATGCTATGACAGGACCAAAGCAAAGATGCATATAAAGGCGAGCGCTCCTTCACATCACTACTTTCTGGTGTCCTCTCTGGACTTCGGCTCCCGTGATGTGCCTGATCCACCCGGGCGGTAGTAACGCCATCGGTCCATCTTATGCATTTAAGGTGTACTTAGTGGAGATAATCGGCGGTGTCTTAAGTGTAACCGGTACAATAGACACTTCGACACGACAGTAAAAAGGGTGGCTTATCTGCAACACCGTAATCTACTAACGATTTCGATCTTAGATCTAGGTCACAGATGTTGGTTGAACTGAAGAACAGTGTGACATAATCTGCGATGTCATCCAAAATAAGTCTCCAGTGTCATTAGGGTTAAAGGTTAGGATTAGGCGTCCTAACCCTAACCCTTAGCTTTCATTACCGCGTCTCTGAATACGTTTCGAGACCGTGTCAAGTACACGGCCCATTAGACACGGCCTTTTCTTGTTCATTTTAACCGATATATTGTCTCAATGTCTCCTATGTTTTTCTTCATGTTTTTCTCTTTCGTCGTCTTATTTCTTCATTTCTTGGTAAATGTGTGATGATGATGACGGTGATGATGATGACGATGACGACAATGATAATGACGATGATGATGAAGATGATGATCAAAATCACGATGAAGATGATGATGGTGATGGTGATAATGATGGTGGTGATGGTTATGATGAAGATTATGATGATGGTTATGATGATGGTTATGAGATTGGTTTTGATGATGATTATGATGATGATGAAACTAGAAGGAAAGGAACTGATTTGTGTTTAAATAAATTTGACATTAATAACAAAATGGCATTGCTAAGTTTTAAAATTCCAGTGTTGCCAACATTTAAATAATAATAAAGCGTCGTTATTTTGAGTATAGACCACGCTGATCTGTCATCATACAGGCGTATATTTGTAAATAAATATTAGACAAACATAAAGGTATGCTTTCAGGCACTCGTAAGAAATAAAGAAGTAGAACACTAGACAAATGAAAAACAACAGACGTGAGTGGCTTACCCAGGACCCGAACCCAGGACCTTCCGTGCGACAACCCCGCCGAGCTATACAAGCGAATCACACTATCCTCCCTGCCATCTAGGCATCACCAAAATAATGATGCTTCGATGACGGGTCATTAGTGCGAACCGCAAGACATAACACCGGAAATTTACCATGGGCAGTCCAGCCTATTAATGACGCAATCACTTCTGTTGTTCCCCTATTATACAGTATAGGTCAGACCACACAAGACAAAGACCTTAATACTGTGTCTAGTAAATGATAGTAGACTAAGAACAATAAGTACAGTACAGAGGGTAGGTTTTTGGTATTGTATAAACATTTATAACACATAAGGAAGGGAAACCCGAGGCCTGTAAACAGTAAATACGTATTAGACTGTTTTGATTTAAAAGTGTGATATTTATTTTTCCGACGTAAATTAACCCTGGAAATATATCGAAAAAATTAAACAATTAACTCAGGTTTCGAATAAAACAAACCATTAAATATTTTATTTCATTTCTGTATATTTAGTATAATATAATTTATTTTGGTTTGAAAATGAAAAAAAAAAGAAAAGGAAGCAGCATAGCAGTCAAAACTTTCTGTGCCCTGGCTTCGCTCCAGCTGCGGTAAAAATCTGCTGCCCCGCTGCACCAAGTTCCAGTTCCGGGCTCCGCTTCTGAGACCTGGTTATATTAAGTAATATTGTTAAATTTAGCCTGAGAAATCTTCAATCAACTTCTTACCAATGAACGATTCATTTCCCCTCATCGCCCTCTTAGGTTCTCCCAACGCTCCCAGTGGGCGGTACCGCCCTCTTTAAGAACCACTGCTACTGCTTTACAGCAATCATCATCATCAGCTGCCATCTTCACACCGAATGGATCTCCAACGTCTTCTGTCTCTTGTCTTGATGGTGCACTCTGATAGACTCTTCTCTGTCCATCTCTTGATGTTATCTTCCCACTTATATCGCTGTCTTCATCTTGCACGTTAGCCTTCAGCTCGTCCTTCCATTACAGGATTCAGCAATGTATTATGTCTTTTTATAAGTCCAAAATATCTTAACTGTCTTAATTTTTATTTCCTTCATTACAGCAATAGTAGATCAAAAAAAAAAAAAAAAGATAAATGTAGTTAGAAGATGTAGAATACGGAATAAACGAATAAAGATAGCATTATCGCTTCATTTATTTGTATCAGATTCTGACCTGGATTGGTAGAGTTCATGTCAAGCTAACGGTAAACATGGCCTAATTAAGCGACACGTACCTTTAAAAGTAAAATCGGCCAAGACAAAGGCGCATAGGGATTCAGATTACAATTGGAACGGTGTGCATAATCGTTAATTATTCCAACAAATGCGTCTGCAGGTAAAGTTAATTCGAGACCAGATTACTTCGTGACTAGCTTCAAGACGAAATTGTAAGTGTTGGTTAGAAAGTTAGTTAGAGGATGGTACATTTAACTTTGTTAGATCGTAGTGGAGATGCCGCCTACAAATTACAATACAGTGTATATTTAAAATGTAACGCAGGTGTCCTAAGGCTAAAAAACAAAAACACAAAACAACGGTATAATAACAAAAACATTGAATTGTCCTTAACGTATTTGTTTATTTACAGTTAGTGATTAAAAAGTCGCGTCCTATTTTTAAATTGTTATTTCTCGACTCTTAACCAACTAATTTAAATGCAATAAACATCAAAATATAGATAATTGTCATTTTATTACACATAATGCTATATCACACGGATATTATAATTTAACGTGAGATTTGACCAGTTCAGCACGTGACTCCATATGCGACAGCAATTATAGATGTCTGTTGTAACGTCACTATGTTCGCCACTTTAGATTTGTATTTCAATATTTTTTTTTAAACGGGACAATATATTAGTTACAATCTAGTCGTCGGTCCTTCAAATATTGTCTAAAATGTTGTCCTCCCAGCGAACTCTGGGTTATCCTGGAGGTCTGGATACTTGGCTCTTGATTTCCCGTAGTTGTCAAGGTAGCCAATCTTCTCCCATTCTGCAAACATGGCCAAATCATCGTAATTGGGACGGTTCCACCCGAGTCTGCAGGGGCTGGGTTATGAGGCCTTGCTGTATTGTCTGGTTGCAGACCATGTCTCTTATTGTTACTTCAACCACCTCCCTTAGATACCTCATTTCTGAGGTTTGGAGCTGGCTTTTGTGGGTTGTACTCATTGCCCATGACTCGCATCCATAGGTCAAGTCTGGAACATAGGTGGAGCGGTAGACAGCCAACTTCGTCTTCTTGCCAACTTTACTTTTAATGAGGAATCCTCGATTTATGGCCTAAAAAAGTTTGACGAAGCTCGAAAGAGGGTTTGTGCTAGGTTATGACTAGCTGTTGGACAAAACTCGAAACAGGGTTGGAGTTAGGTTAAGGCTAGCTGTTTGGCAAAACTCAAACTAGTGTTTGTGCTAGGCTATGGCTAGCTGTTTGAAAGAGGGTTAATGTTAGGTTAAGGCTAGTTGTTTGACAAAACTCGAAACTAGGTTGATATTATGTTACGACTAGTTACTTGACTAAACTCGAAACAGGGTTGATATTAGGTTAATGCTAGCTGTTTGACAAAACTCGAAACAAGGTTGGAGTTAGATTAAGGCTAGCTGTTTGACAAAACACGAAACAGGGTTGGTGTTAGGTTACGGATAGCTGTTTGGCAAAACTCGAAATAGGGTTTGTGCTAGGCTATGGCTAGCTGTTTGAAAGAGGGTTGATGTTAGGTTAAGGCTAGTTGTTTGACAAAACTCGAAACAATGTTGATGTTAGGTTACGACTTTGACAAAACTCGAAACAGGGTTGATATTAGGTTAAGGCTAGCTGTTTGACAAAACTCGAAACATAGTTTGTGTTAGTTAAGGCTAGTTGTTTGAAGAAGCTCAAAATAGAGTTGGGTTTGGCTTTAAGTTATAAATCTAGGGCTGTTTAAAATTAACGCCCCCCCCCCCCCCTTTTCCCCCCTCCCAATCCAATTTGAAGCGAAACGCCGCGTTTTTTTTACCAGCATATTGGCCGCCAGTCTACTGTCCCCTACTTTGACTGTGTTCATTAGTCTGTGTTCTACCCATCGCCTGCGTTACTTCTTCAATATAAGAGTTGTAGATTTAAAAAAAAAATATTTAACAGGTTATATACTGTACATCTTTATGAATATTGTACGATAGTTTGAATATTGCTGTCGCTTGCTTTGTCCGTAACAGTTCCGGAAAACTGGCATAACTGGAGAGTTAACACGGACCAGAGAAGTCACAGAGTTCCTGTTATAGTTACCTGAATTATTTACCTGTGACATCAGACGAATATATTAAAGAGGGAAATATAAAGTGAACAGAAAAGAAAAAAAAAAAGTTATAGGATTTTTGGACTCCAAACATGAGGTAAGAAAATACTACTGTAGCTGCTTCATCATTATCATCATCATCACCATCATCATTATCTTCATCACCATCATCACCATCACCATCATCTTCATCACCATCATCATCATCTTCATCATTATCATCACCACCATCATCATCATTGTCACGGATTGCCTCCCCTGCTTTGCAGTAGTGGTCCAACAGTGAACAAAACTCTAGAGTATCTAATATTGGCGTCCAAGGTATCTACCTGCGCGCAAGATTACTCTTGGCAGAGATGTAGATAGAAGATTAATGGCACTTCTACCTTAAGGGAGCGTTCACAAGATATTCCCAGAAGTCAAGAACAAACTGCTTAGGGCTGAGCAATTTGTTAACTTATTATCTGGTCCGTCGCCTTTTGTGAAGAGTTTAAGCAATGGTTCCGGCCCGTTAAGCCCCTAGTTGGTGTAATCCAACGATGCCCTCTTATAAGTAAGGCTCTCTCTCTCTCTCTCTCTCTCTCTCTATATATATATATATATATATATATATATATATATATATATATATATATATATATATATATATATATATATATGTGTGTGTGTGTGAGTGTGTGTAATTATTAAATAGTCTTGCTCATACGTTTGCTTTCATACTTCTAATGACTGAATAAACAACTATTTGTTTAGTTTAAAATAAAATACAACAAATTTAATAGTCAATTAGTTCAACAAGTTAAAATAAGGATTAAATGGGGGTGAAAGGTAAATTAAATTTTTCCTCACAGAGGTTGGATCAGGGCGCTTTCAATGTCCGTGTTTTGCTGTTGCCTGTGACAAAAAAAACTTAACTACAGATGAGTCCTGCAGCAATGGTTCATCAATTCAGTGATGACGGAAGCCTTCTGCACACTCTCTTCTACTGTAGGCGCTTAAGGTGGATGCTTTTCCCTCACAACAGCGGCGTGAATACCACAAATCGTCTGATGGCTTGTAACCACGAACTTTAGACAAATAGAAAGAAACAAATGCCTGCTAAGTACATTTGTTCGCCGCAAAACTAACAGGCCCATTGTCATGCGCTCCACACACCAATGTTAACCTCTCAGAAGAATTAAATTCCCGAGCACACAGTGTAACTCAGGGAATATTATGTAAATTTACCAATATGCTTCTGGGTGCTAACTAGGAAATTGCGTCTGGAGTGCGTGAATAATGATTTTCCTGAATTACAATTAAAAAAGGTACGTAAATCTCACAAGATAATATGTTACACCTTAGGCACATGTGATGTAATCATCACTCATTACTCATCGCTACTCCCGTCGGAGTCAGTGGTCGCTCTGCTGTCGGGTTTCCCGCACGACTAGTCAGAAACAATCACCAGCTCTTGCAGTAGTGGTTCATGCATATACTATTTTCATATGTTGAGGTTGCCAGCCTTGTATATAGCCACTTAGCAAGAAACCTGTAGAATTTATATTAGTAAATAAATTGTTTACACTTACCCCAAAATTTTGGGAATACACAATCTCCTTGCACAGATTTAGACTGGACACTGCTCTGTATTAGAAGCTTAGAAATCACTTTGGTCTGGAGATTAGAGTTAATTCCTCTGACGGCGGATGTTCTGTGATATCACCTGGGCCTGGGTAAACTTTTGTTAAATTCCTCTATGACTTGTGATCAAATTCCTAGGATTCCAGTCTTGTTAATTAAAGTCCTGGCCCCTTTAAGTTTCCAGTCTTGTATTAAAAATGCGGGTTTACTTGGGAAGTCCAAAGTTGCCCAATACTCGATCTATTTCTTATATTTGTGGAGTTTCTAAGTCCAATGTTTTTTTTTCCTGGCTTTTAAGAGTCGCTGATATGACTTGTGCGCTGCAGTCTCTCTGTGTGATCTGTGTCTGTGTTTTCATCACACTATATTCTCAGTTCTTAGTGCAAATCACAAACTGCACCTCCGACTAGTGTGCCAATAAATACATTGTATATTTCAGCTCTTCACAATGAACCAATCTAATCGAATCTTGTTCAGCACTACGTGGGTAGGGGCGTTTTTCAAATTCGAAAAACACCCTCACGTGTTTCACAATATTAAATTTAATATCCACACGTGACCTCTTACAGTGATGTCATATCGGTGCGCCAGACTTCCGCCCGTATCTTGTGCACAACTCATAAACACCATCTTTGAACTCATTTGATGTCCAGATGCTACTTATCGCCAATATTGTCTCTCCAGACAGATTATCGTGATAATCACACACAGGGATGGTCCCGTGAAACGATAAACGCATCTACCACCTGTGTAATCTGCCCACCTCAGACGCTATCTCAGACAGACAATATTGGCTTCTATGGATGTTGATCGGGCAAGACCGTATTTTCATGATAAGAGTCTCGCGCGCTGACCAGTGATAATGACTGGGTATTGTTACGATAATACCCCAGTTCACCTGGCGGAACGTCAATACGTCAGAGGAGTGGTAAACAAGATAAAGACAGTCCCATAGCAAATACTTCCGTAGGGGAGTGGAGTGTTAGAGACGTTCCCCAACTAGATTCAGCATAGAGAGTAAAATAATGATGCATAAAATATGCCACATAATAATTACAGTGGAGAGAAAAATAAGAAAATATCACTCTCACGGAAATGTAATGCAATCCTGCCGGAGTGGACTTGAGATCGCACAGCCGTATTGTCACAACCATCATCATCATCACCACCATCTTCATCACCATCACCATCATCTTCATCATCATCATCACCATCATCATCATCTTCATCCTCATCATCACAGTCATCATCATCATGTGTGGCAGCGCTGGTAAGTGCCAATGGGTTAGTGGTAGAAGGATGGCACTGTACAAATCTGTCTCTTCTAGTTACCGCTGCTTATAGAAGTTAGGCCTTTTCGTGTGATGAGTTGCCGCTTGAGATGACTCGTTCGAATGGCAATTTACAGGCCCGTGATCTGGTGGTGTGCTCTCGGGACTCCTGGTTCTAGGGTAAAGGCTGGTGGTAATAGTGGTTGTGTTAACTATACTTCGTACCAACTGGACAGGCAGTCACGCTTGTCTGTAAGTAACTCGACAAGTGCACTCAGACCGTCATACACTAGTTCAGGACTCAGGTTTCATAAAGATGCTACAACGTTTATTTCCAACCTTAAGGTTGATCCAATACAGTCATGATTATATACAAACGCATGCTAGACCTGGCAATCTCACCAGGCTACACAACTGATGGTTGGTAGCGTGTACATGAAAACTCTGGTTCCTTACTCAACAGCAAATATCCTCAACGTTAAGAAATTCTGCTCATTTCTAGTTCAAATAAACTATTTGTGCTCTGGCGCTTTACGGGTGCTAAAGATTTGTTGACAGCCTGCACATGCTGCATCTACGAAAACCTCGTTAACACCAATATGCATGTGTTAGAAATAATTCATATCGAGCCAACCGCTCTGACTAACGTCTCTGCTCCAAGTACCCGTGAAAAAAACTATTTTTCCATTTCCCCCGTTGACTGCTAACAGTCCTTTCCTTCTGATTGATCTGGTCATCTGACCTAACGCCAATCACTTATCTCGTTCTATTCTTAGTCACCTATTTTGTTTATGGAGCCCTGGTGAGCTCACGGCTACATCACGCTAACCTGTTAACTACCTAACCTTTATGACCCCTACCTCTTACTTAAATATTTTATCGAATGTTCCTATTTTACTGTTTCATTCCTTTAATTCTTCCCTTAAACTGCATTCCCTACCACGATCACCATCATCATCCTCATCTCCATCATCACCATCATCATGATACACTTTTTCCCTGCCGCTCCTTACGGAGCATGCAACCATCACAGCAGCTGGTCCCCTTGCAAGAATCATACACCTAGCAGCAGTGGTTTCTGTGATACATTGTTTTCCATTATAAGGTTATCAGCCGTAAGCACAACCTGTTATTAGTTACCTTGTACGACATGCTTGAGGATGCAGTTCTCCTTAACTTTCTTAGTCTTTTTAGACATGCGGTTACAGATAAAAGTTTCAAAATCTAACATGATGATAGTGTCATCGATTTGTTAAGTATAGTACGACATGTGTTGGTGCCAGAGTTATCTTTGTGTTATTACATTATTAATCGTCTTAATTAAACGCATGTAACCTACAATGAAACAATCCAACTAGCTTTTCGGTAAAACGCGGAAAAATGCGCACTGCACCTTGAAAGATAAATTGAAAACAGATCAAAAGAACGCACATGACTTGACCTGTTGTCATGGTGAATTTTCAGGAAAATACTGAAACGGCGCGCACTGCATAGGGAAAGCTAAACTGAACACGCATTAAAAGAATACGCAAGGGTTTCTGTTTTTTTCTCATGGTGTGTTGACCATAAGTCATGATAAGTTTGACTACAAAGATCCAACGAAGTTGAAATGGAATGGGAGGTAATTGAATGATCTCAAGAGAGTTAGCGCCCTCATCAGGATAAGCAGCAGATAGAGTACAGCATAATTATCTTCCCTTCCCCGCGTCATGGTTTTGCGGATTACCTTCTCCTATTTGTATAAAGGTGCACTTTCTAGTAGTAGAGATGGTAGAATTACAGAATAGCCACTCATGTCAGATTTACCAAATGGCTATCAATTAAGTAGCCTAAGTTGGTATGCTCTTAGGTATCCAGGAACGCTGTAATCACCCGGGAGTTCCTATTCTATTTTTAAATGTGTCAGCTCAATATTTGTCGGACATTATTTTTTTTTTTTTAAGAAGCTCGAAACATGGTAGAGTTATGGTTATCGTAGGAGAGTACTTGTTTGTCTCTACATTCTTCTTCATGGATCCATAACCGCTGGCTGCCAAAGCGGTCTGCGGCCGTCACGCTTGGTAGCGTCTTGGTAGCGAACTGCTTCCACTTTGTTCGGTCGGCAGCCATCCTTCGTGCAGTGCCCCAGCTCTGGTTCATTCTTTGCATCTTGGCCTCCACAGTTCTCCGCAAAGTTGTTTTTGGTCGGCCTCTCGTTTGCCTTCCATATGAGGTCCATAGCGCAGCTGTTCTTGTGATGGCATCAGGGTCTTCTGAGGACGTGACCAACCCAACTCCAGCGTCTGTCAGCTATGATGGTGTAACATGTCCTCTTGGTTGCTCCGAGTAAGCAGTTCTTGATTGGTGATGGTATTCGGCCACAAAATTCGTAGAATTTTCCTTAGGCAGGTTGTTTGGAAAGAGGACAGTTTCGACACTTCTTTCTCTATTATTCTCTAGCATTACGTACCATAGAGAAGTACATAAAGTACACAGCTCTAATATAAGTTTAATTTGGTGTTTGTGCTGCACTGAGAGGACCTCCAGATGTTGTTTAGACTAGCACAGGATGTTCTCGGTTTGTTCTTTCCGTTGTTGATGTCTTTACTTGATTCTATCTCTACATCCTAACCCTAAATCCTAACGCTAAACAGCTTATCGTAACGCTGTTTTCAACGTTCGTTTCTTTTGTGACAATTACTCTTCTTACTGGTTTTTACCGAGAAGTTAGAGCGCTGGTCTCACACAGCAAAGGTGCTGGGATCGATTTACAGTATCTACACGCCCGCTCCAGTCTACACAGCTGTAAAAGGGCACCTGACTTTAAGTTAGGAAAGGAAAAGGCAGCTAGGAAAGGAACTGGTCACCCGACTTCTCGATGCTGGACCTAGTATGGTGAAGTCTCTAACACTTCACTCCCCTACGGCAGTACCTGCTATGTAAATACCTTTACTTTTTACTGCTTTTAGATTTCGGTCATGAAAACATCATCAGCCAATAGAAATAAAATTCGGTGAACTCTTTCTAACAGATCTAGATTTTGTCAATGGCCTTGCCCTTCTGACTCATAACCGCAATTAGATGCAAGATAAAATGAAAATACATGATAAGAAGTCAGAGCACGTGTGTCTGAAAATACACAGAAAAACAAAGATTGTGAGAAAAAATTCAGGAAGACGATAAAAAGATTGCACTTGAAGAGACACCACTGCAAGACGTAGAATCATATATATACCTTGGCAGTAATTTAGAAACAGCAGCTGGGAGACTTTTTCAGGCCATAAATCGAGGATTCCTCAGCAAGAGAGAGGTTGGTAAGAAAACGAAGATGGCTGTATACCGATCCAGCTATGTCCCAGTCTTGACATATGGATGCGAGTCATGGGCAATGACTACAACTCATAAAAGCCACATCCAAACCTCAGAAATGAGGTATCTGAGGAAGGTGGTTGAAGTAACAAGAAGAGGCATGGTCCGCAACCAGGCGATACGTCAAGGCCTAAAATCCCACCCCCTGCAGACCCAAGTAGAACAGTCCCAACTAAGATGGTTTGGCCATGCCTGCAGAATGGGAGAAGATCGGCTACCACGACAAGCATGGGAAACAAAGAGCCAGGGATCCAGACCCCCAGGACGACCCAGATTCCGTTGGGCAGACATTTTTTTTTCCTCTAACCAGCGGCACTCGAGCTTTCCAGCTCTTTTGACCCAATGACATTGTGGCGAGAGGTTTTATTTTGGCTCTTGGATCAGTATAGTACTGACAATTACAGAAATAGGATTTCTGCAGAAAATGGTGAAGTCCCAGTGTCTGAGAGGACTACTGGTATCACAAATTAGTTACGGCTGTGAATGATCTGATCTCGAAACAATAGTATAGAGGAGACCGACATAAAGCGCCACCTCTGCTGTGTAACCAATTGTGATATTAAACAAAGCAAGGAAACAGATTTTTACTTAACAATGATAAAATTGACGTCAAAATACAATTTCCTTATATTTTATTTAGTATATATACACTATCTACTCTTGTGCTGAAAGGTGAATGTTGAAAAAAAAATGGAATGAAATGAATTGGTAAGTTTACATATGATTTACAAATATTTATATTTATAAATATTACAACACGTTTTCCAATTATAGGAACAAAAAATTATATCAGCGGTGCTGTTAATTAAGGATATAACGTTTATCAGCTATGCTGTTATTTACGTATAATTTATCCACTATGATCTTATTATTGTCTCTTGCTACGCTAATTCACGTTTTCTTCATTGACAGTTCTATGCTCACAATGCCGACAGAAATGGTACTAATGTGTACTCATCTCTCTTAAGTCTGTTCTTCTTTGTTTGGTTCACACCACCGGCAGAGTATCGTTCCTTTAGCCCACCCAAGACTGAGGGGGACCAAAGATGTAGAGTCTGGTCAACCTCTATGCTCCTGCGGAGTTCCAGGCAGCGGGATTGACTCGAACATACGACCTCAGGTTTTTTTGGACACAATTAAACCTGTAACAAAGCAAAAATAGGGGCTAATTTCTGTCCTCAAGCCCACCTATTTCTAGTGTAAGTGAAATGAGCGTGTCTCCGATGTATGCATGTGGGATGAATGACAACATGGCTCAGTATGATTTAGCAATAGCGAGACAAGACAGGTGTCTACTTGCAAAACATTCTTTCTGATAAACTAATACATGGATACATTCAATAATATAGATTCAATACATGAATACATTTTATACATGAATACATCCCATAATATAAATCAATACATGAATAAATCCAATAATATGTACACCTAGGTGTGATACAACAATGTCCTTCCCCTATACTATATCACGCCCTCTCTGACAATAGCTGGTAACATATATCCTAACAATATTGTTATGTTCTTATGATAGGAGTATATGAGACGAGGACTGGTTGGTGATATATCAGGTTGGAGTTATAGGAGACAATAGATTGAGTCCTAACAAGGACTGTTTTGGTTATATTGCAGGTTATAGGAGACAATAGATTGAGTCCTAACAAGGACTGTTTTGGTTATATTGGAGTTTGGAATTATCAGAGACAATAGACTGAAGTTATAGACTGACAATAGATTGAAGTATAGGAGACAATAGGTTGAAGTATGAGTCCTATTAGTCTTCGTCTATTCAATCCTAATAGGAAATACAATCATTATACTTAATTCCCCCCAAGATACAATCAGTAACCTGATAGGTAGTATAAATGACACACAACAAATACCAACGGTTATCGTAAAAATATTTACCCTCCTAAGATTTTAAACTGGCCAGGTTTTGACGCGACTTAGTGAAGTAGGTTGCAGGTCGATGCCCTCAGGTAAGTTACCATAAATCAAGGTGACAGCTTCTCCCTCTTCATTCTGTATCTCTGGCGTCAAGTTCGGGGTTGCGTGGTTAGCATAAAATCCGCCCGATTATATAGTCAAGTAACTACTTGAGGAAAGCTTTCGGTTGGTTCCTGGCGGAGCAAGTTGATTGGTTTCCTCCGGTTTTGTACCTGGTCTCATACAGCCTAATTTTATTCAGTTTTCATCGGCCATCTTGCGTGAACAAGATGGCCGTTAATTTATTCTGTCTCAGAGACTGGTGAACGTTGATCGTTGATTGGTTGAAGCAAATCTGTATCTCGACATAGTGATTAACAAAGTAGTGGGTTACACTTCGTTTCACGACATAGCCTCCTCCTTTCCTAGCTGTGACTTGTCATAGCTGACGTGTAAACCCCTGCTGTGGTTAATCCTTTTGCGTCTGTCCTTCCAGAGTACTAGGGTGTCGACTTAAAAAATCAGCTCCTACATTGTCTCTTCCCGGAATGTAATTCACGGTAAAGGAATAAGGCGCCAGAAGCAGACTCCACCTTAACAATCTCGAATTTAGCTTTTTAGATGCAGCCAAGAATGTTAAAGGTTAGTGATCGCTTTGGACAATGAAGTGTGTCCCATACAGATAAGGTGAAAATTTGTTGATGGACCAAATTAGAGCTAAACATTCCTTCTCTAAGGTCGAGTAGTTCAACTCAGCTGCATTCAGCTTCCTACTGGCGTAGGCGACTGGTAAAAGTTCCTCCGGCTGGGCTTTTGATTTCTGCAAGAGAGTTGCACCTATCCCTATACTGCTAGCGTCCGTCCTTAATACAAATTCCTGTGTGATATCGGGTAGCGTAAGGATTGGTTTGCTGGTGAGTTTTGCTTTTAGCTCTGTGTAAGCTTTTTCACAATCAGCATTCCATTTGATTTTGTCAGGCTGTCCTTTCTTCGTTAAGTTGGTTAATGGTGCACACAGAGAGTTAAAGTGGGGTATGTACTTCTGATAGAACCCACATAAAGACACGAATGATCTCACATCTTTCTTCGTTTGAGGTCTGGGTGCCTTCTTTAGCTTCTCTATATTCTTTGGGTCAGGAGACATATGACCTGTAGAAATAGTGTGACCTAAGAATTCCAACTCCTTACAACCGATATAGCACTTGGTTGGACGTGCAGTCAATCCAGTTTCTCTCAGTCTGTCGAACAACATGGAGAGCGCTACTATATGCTCTTCAAATGTGTTTGTTGCAACAAGAATGTCATCCATAAAGTTAGTGATATGGGGATTTTGTAGAGGTTCCAATAATTTCCTCATCATTCTTGAAAAGATACTTGGAGCATTTTTCAGCCCAAAGGGGAGTACATTAAACTCGTAGTGTCCGTCTGATGTACTGAATGCCAGCATTCTCCTAACTTCTGGTTTCACTGGTATTTGGTAGTATCCCTTGCTTAGATCTACCTTCGATAAATACATAGCCTTACTCAGTGTAGAGAACAGCTGGTTGGTGTCAGGTAATGGGTCCACCTGAGATTCTGTGATCGCATTAAGCTTCCGGTAGTCAATACATAACCTGTGTTCACCACTCGGTTTTCTCAATAGCACCACACTTGAGCTATAGGGAGAGTCTGACTTCGAGATAATTTTCTCCTTCAACAGATAATCAACTTCCTCCCTTAGTGCTTGGGCTTTCGCATAGGGTATAGGGTATGTTCTCATGCATACTGGGGTAGGGTCGGTAACCTTCATGTCGTACTCTAACAGATTCGTACGACCTGGTTTATCTGTGAGCACATCAGCATGGGTTTCCAACACTTTCTGAACCCGCTTCTTCTGCTCTGGAGTTAAATGTTCACTAATATTTACTTGAACATAATCCTCTGTAGTTGTGAGTGGATACTCCATAGAGTGAAGTGGTTCACCGTGCATTTCTGTTGCAATGGCTAGGGTCATAATATGTGCAACTTCTAATGATTCCTTGTCATAGTATTTTTTAAGAAGATTGACATGATATACCTTCTCCTTTCCTTTCTTGTCAATCTTATAATTGGTCCTGGAAAGTTTCTCCAGTATGACATAGGGTCCCTGCCATCCAATCTGCAATTTATTATTGCTGCTTGGCAACAGTAATAACACCTTTTCACCCACCTCCAGTTCCCTATCCTTTGCTTTTTTGTTGTAGTACGCAGCATGCTTCCTCCTGGCCTGTCTTAAGTTATCATTGGCCAGTTTCCAACCTGCTTTCAATCGAGATGTCAACTCGTTGACGTACTTGTATGCGGAAGTCACTGTTTCCTCTGCCTTTTCATCAGTCCATGTCCGCAGCAATGCTTCCAGTGGACCTTTTATTGGTCTTCCAAACAACAATGTAGCTGGAGCCAATCCAGTTGAGTTGTGGGGTACTTCCCTATATGCAAATAGTGCAGCGGGTAAGTATGTATCCCAAGTATCAGGTTTTTCACTCGCCAGCTTTCTAAGGATTGAAATTAGCGTACCATTGAACCGCTCTACTTGATCGTTCCCTTGGGCATGGTAGGGACTACAATGATAGTGCCTGGCTTGAAATATCCTGAATACTTCTTGTGTTAGCTTTCCCTTAAACTGAGACCCATTGTCAGTCAATATCTGATGCGGGAAACCTAATCGGGTAAATATTGTCAACAGGGCCTCTGCCACGTGCTTTGAATCCATAGCTGACATGGCCACTGCTTCTCCCCACATAGAGCAAGTATCAACCAAGGTTAAGATGTAAGCATTTCTCTTCTTGGTCCTAGTGAGGGGTCCAACAATATCTACTGCAACACGTTCAAAAGGGGTTCCCATAATAGGCATTTCTCCCAGTGTTGCTGGTGCAGTCCTATGCTTAGGAGCTACTCTTTGGCATTCTGGACAGGATCTTACATATCTTTTTATGTCCTCTGTAATTCCTAGCCAGAAGTAGTGACAGGCTATCCTTTGTCCAGTGGCCCCTATTCCCATATGTCCACTGAAGGGTATAGCATGTCCTAGCGTCATAACCTTCTCCCTGTAAGATTTTGGCACTACAAGCTGTCCATGCCCTTTAGGTCCTGTTCCAGCTTTTCTGTATAGTAGGCCATTCTTCATATACAAGTCTCCTTTCTCTGGAGGGTTATGTGCTTTAGGCAATTTGTCAAAACAAGGCTTCAGTGTGCTATCTGCTGCCTGAGCATTTTTCATCTCTTCTGGATGAGTATTGATAGGATTCTCCTCCATTTTCCTGGAGCTTTCCCTGGTTTGGACTGTTGCCATAACTACAGGTTTTATAGGTTCTCCAAGGAAAACATACCTACACCCCAAAATCAAAGGGTAAATAGGGTTTTCCATCACTGCTGCTTTGATTTCTCCTTCCACATAGCGAGATCTTATGTTGATTCGAGCTATGGGTAGTGTCATGGTTCTTGCTCCCTTGATCGGTCCTCTGATTTCCACTGTTTCTGTGGTTATCTGGTCAGGACTCACTAGAGAAGAGCACACAACTGAATCAAAGTCCAATCCTGTGTCATATAAACACAGTACTTGAGTGCCATTCACGGTCACTTCCTCACAGACAGGGGGATGATGGAAGTCCTTCTGACTTACTGCCAGTTCATTCCTTCCCTGATTCCCTGTTGTAAGACATGCAGCATGATGAGGAGGATTCTTCCTTCTGCAGTCCGCAGTATTGTGGTTACTCATTAGACAAGTTTTACACCACTTTCCTTCCTTCCGGTAAGGTGTCTTATCCGATCTTAGAGGGTTTTTGTCCTTTTGGTCAAATCTTTGTTTGTTCCTTGTGGTATGGTCCTTTTGTTCATATTTGGTATAGTTTTGTGATGATTTGAAGTTTTCACCCTGCTTCTTCTTATTTCCTAATAATTCTGCCTGAGCTGCTTGATATCTCTCAGCAACAGTTACAATATCTTCCAATCTCTCTGCTCCTTGTTCCATGATAAACTTCCTCATTTCTTGAGGCATGGACTCTTTCACTTGCTCCATCATTATCATTTCTTTCAGATCCTGACACTTTCCTAAACTACTCCATTTTTCCAAATAGGTTTCCAGTCTAGCAGAGAATTGGTGATAGTTTTCTCCTGGAAGAAGTTTAGCTGTTCGGAATTTCTTTCTATATGATTCTGAGTTCTTTTCATATCTCACAAGCAGTGCCTGCTTCAGGATTTCATAATCTTCCTGGTCATCTCTTGAGAGCTTCAAATACACATCGTAGGCCACACCTCTCAATCCCTGAGATAGTTTAAGACTCCATTTTTCTTTCACTAAGCCATAGGTAGTGGCTAGTCTTTTGTATCTATCCAGGTACGACTCAATGGCGTCTTCTTTCTCAACAAATGGGTCCAGATGAAAATTCATGGCCCCACTTGAGGTGCTCTGGCTGGAGCTACTCTCAGAGTGAGGTGAGCTACAACCATTATTGCCAGTATTTGCCTGAATTTCAAGCTCTTTTAATCTCAACTGATGGTCTCTCTCTGCTTGTAATTTCCTTTCCTCCGCTTCTAACCTTTTAGTTTCTCTTTCAGCTTCCAGTCTTTTGTCTTCTCTCTCAGCTTCCAGTCTTTTGTCTTCTCTCTCAGCTTCCAGTCTTTTGTCTTCTCTCTCAGCTTGCAACCTCCTTTCTTCAGCCTCAAATTTCTTTGCTTCTCTATCAGCCTCTAATTTCTTTGCTTCAGTCTCTAATTGCAACTTTCTTTCTTCCCTATCCATGTGTTTGTCCACTTCTGTTGTGACATACTGAGTGAGAGCATCACCTGTCAAATTTAATTCCTTACCCATCTGCATGATCGAAGTTCTGAACTTCACTAGATCAGCCATGGCGTTGCTTAGAGAGGGTATGTAAATTTACTATAACCAAATTATTGTAATTAAACTTAATTAATTTAAATGAACAAAAAATTTCCGTGCAACTTTGTGAGCATCAACTATTTACTGAGTACTAAATGGTACTCCTCCTAAGAAAATATTGTTTTAAAAATCCTAAAATAGATTTTTTTTTTAAAAAAATAAAATTTATTTTCTTATGTTACCTATCGGTGGCACAAGATAGAGTGTAGATAGATGAATAGACTAAGTATGGCTCAAGATATACATAAATATCCCAGGAACGAGCCCCCAGTGTGGCGAGAGGTTTTATTTTGGCTCTTGGATCAGTATAGTACTGACAATTACAGAAATAGGATTTCTGCAGAAAATGGTGAAGTCCCAGTGTCTGAGAGGACTACTGGTATCACAAATTAGTTACGGCTGTGAATGATCTGATCTCGAAACAATAGTATAGAGGAGACCGACATAAAGCGCCACCTCTGCTGTGTAACCAATTGTGATATTAAACAAAGCAAGGAAACAGATTTTTACTTAACAATGATAAAATTGACAAGTCGTTCAAAATACAATTTCCTTATATTTTATTTAGTATATATACACTATCTACTCTTGTGCTGAAAGGTGAATGTTGAAAAAAAAAATGGAATGAAATGAATTGGTAAGTTTACATATGATTTACAAATATTTATATCAATTATAGGAACAAAAAATTATATCAGCGCGGTGCTGTTAATTAAGGATATAACGTTTATCAGCTATGCTGTTATTTACGTATAATTTATCCACTATGATCTTATTATTGTCTCTTGCTACGCTAATTCACGTTTTCTTCATTGACAGTTCTATGCTCACAATGCCGACAGAAATGGTACTAATGTGTACTCATCTCTCTTAAGTCTGTTCTTCTTTGTTTGGTTCACACCACCGGCAGAGTATCGTTCCTTTAGCCCACCCAAGACTGAGGGGGACCAAAGATGTAGAGTCTGGTCAACCTCTATGCTCCTGCGGAGTTCCAGGCAGCGGGATTGACTCGAACATACGACCTCAGGTTTTTTTGGACACAATTAAACCTGTAACAAAGCAAAAATAGGGGCTAATTTCTGTCCTCAAGCCCACCTATTTCTAGTGTGAGTGAAATGAGCGTGTCTCCGATGTATGCATGTGGGATGAATGACAACATGGCTCAGTATGATTTAGCAATAGCGAGACAAGACAGGTGTCTACTTGCAAAACATTCTTTCTGATAAACTAATACATGGATACATTCAATAATATAGATTCAATACATGAATACATTTTATACATGAATACATCCCATAATATAAATCAATACATGAATAAATCCAATAATATGTACACCTAGGTGTGATACAACAATGTCCTTCCCCCTATACTATATCACGCCCTCTCTGACAATAGCTGGTAACATATATCCTAACAATATTGTTATGTTCTTATGATAGGAGTATATGAGACGAGGACTGGTTGGTGATATATCAGGTTGGAGTTATAGGAGACAATAGATTGAGTCCTAACAAGGACTGTTTTGGTTATATTGCAGGTTATAGGAGACAATAGATTGAGTCCTAACAAGGACTGTTTTGGTTATATTGGAGTTTGGAATTATCAGAGACAATAGACTGAAGTTATAGACTGACAATAGATTGAAGTATAGGAGACAATAGGTTGAAGTATGAGTCCTATTAGTCTTCGTCTATTCATTCCTAATAGGAAATACAATCATTATACTTAATTCCCCCCAAGATACAATCAGTAACCTGATAGGTAGTATAAATGACACACAACAAATACCAACGGTTATCGTAAAAATATTTACCCTCCTAAGATTTTAAACTGGCCAGGTTTTGACACGACTTAGTGAAGTAGGTTGCAGGTCGATGCCCTCAGGTAAGTTACCATAAATCAAGGTGACAGCTTCTCCCTCTTCAGTCTGTATCTCTGGCGTCAAGTTCGGGGTTGCGTGGTTAGCATAAAATCCGCCCGATTATATAGTCAAGTAACTACTTGAGGAAAGCTTTCGGTTGGTTCCTGGCGGAGCAAGTTGATTGGTTTCCTCCGGTTTTGTACCTGGTCTCATACAGCCTAATTTTATTCAGTTTTCATCGGCCATCTTGCGTGAACAAGATGGCCGTTAATTTATTCTGTCTCAGAGACTGGTGAACGTTGATCGTTGATTGGTTGAAGCAAATCTGTATCTCGACATAGTGATTAACAAAGTAGTGGGTTACACTTCGTTTCACGACAGACATGTCATTGCGAGGCTGGGGGGTCAGTGGACTTTCCTTCCAACCCGGTCAGGAGCTTCACTCCTTCCCATCTACACGGGATTTATGTGCAAGAGCCGTTCAGGTTATTCAGTCAAATTTCCGGTCGTAAACATTCCTTCAAACGCTGACGCCCGGGTTTGAACCATGAAAACCTGGTCGCCAGTACAACGCCGTAGCCATTATACCAGCGCGGCTCCCCAAGGCAGACAACATTAGACGATCTTTGAAGGACCGAGGACTAGACTGGAACCAGGCCAGGAGAAAAACAGCCGATGGGATAGTCTAGCGCTCTCTCTTCCAAACCTCTACCCCTCACGGTAGAAGGGGAACGACTAAGTAAGTAAGTAATTTAGAGAGAGTTGGAAGGGCAGACAGTGATATCAAAATAGGGATAAAAAGGCTAGATGCTTTTAATAGAATGGGGAAGTATATTTAACAAAATCAAGTTCAATGCAAAAAATGAAAAAAACGTGAATTGAAATGTCAAGTCTGTTCTATTGTATGGCTCTGAAACATGGACAACAACAAAAACAACAACCAAGAAATTAATGACTTTTCTAAATGTGTGCTTGCGTAGAATAGAAGGATTGAAATGGTACGAAAATTCATCAATGTGGAAGTGATGACAAGATCACTAATGTGGAAGTGATGACAAGATCACCAATGTGGAAGCGATGACAAGATCACCAATGTGGAAATTATGACAAGATCACCAACGTGCAACTGATGACAAGATCACTAATGGGGAACTGATGACACGAACCAGACAAATGCCCGTGGAACAAGAGATGAAAAGAAGACGCTTGCTAAGGACATCCCTTGTTCTTGAATTCCTAGGCTAAGATATTTAGACCCAAAATCACGTGACAAAGAGAAATTTTTGCGGAAATGTAAAAATGAGAAAGACATGAAAGACCTTGAGCTGATAACATGTGACAAGAAGATGCGGCATGCGTTTGTTGAAGGCCAGTAATCTTTGTGGATCAAAAGGGTGATAAATGAATGAATGAAGAAAGGAAGGTCCTTGAATGTTGTTTCCTGGAATACCAATACTGTAAAACTCCTTATGAACGGACCTCTTATGTTCGGATTAGGGAAATAAAGGGACAATATGTCGGTGCATAAATTTTATTCCGCGATAGGAATAAGTAAAATTTTCGGTTTTGACTGTTAATTAACGCTAGATGGCGGACACGGACGTGCTCGCAATCTTTGCTGACACTCGCGTGGGGCTAATTAGTGAATTGCTGTACTCGTTCTGAATGACTGTTTGCCGACTTTCTAGACTACATATGTATATAATTCGGAAGTACCAGATAGTCGGCATTATTGAACCAAAAACCCCGATTCGTTCGTTCATAAGAGGTTTTACAGTATCTCAACATGGACCGAAGTTTGATTCACGAGAATGCATCTCGCGTGTGTGATGCAAACATGTTCACTGATGCAGTAATGCTTATGCAGTAAATCTGATGCAATAAGGCTGATATATATTGGTGTTGCACTTATACAAACTCTGTGTGTTGTGGGTAATCTGTTCTGGTCACTACTGATACCTGCTGGTGGTTCACTACTGATACAAGTATACTGCTATGGTGGTAGTGGCTGGTGATGTAGACATAGCGCGAATGCGTGTTGGAAAGTTCGACAAGGTGGACATCTGTGTAGCAGTGCAGACTTGTATCACACCATGTAACATACAAGAGTGTATGTGGCATTCATCACATGGAAAGGTGTAGATGTAGGGTTGATGGAACCCAATGTTGTACGTGTTACAGGTATGGAGTCAAAAATATAGATGAACAGCTGTGCACGTTTTTCTCACCATTTATTATAGTCACAGCAACAAGACGTAGACAAATCCATGTAAGCATGACACAGGAACATGGCGGATATGAAGACAATTCACTACAAGTGCATGTATATAGTTAGTTGCTTATTCTTTACAGGACGTGGCAATCAACCCCAGCTTTTATTGGCTGTTTGTGATTTTTCTAGGCAATTTTTTTCATTCAGTAGTTTGCCATTGCTTTCTGAACGGTACGGCGCTTATACCATTGTTAAAAATCCACACAAAGCGATCTGCTACCAAACCGCCTGCAGCAGGTTTCGAACCTGGTATATCTGGATTATGAAACTGCGTTCATATCCATTAGGCCACTGTGGTGGGTTGATATTAATTATATATTTATATCTGTGTAGCAGATGTGAAGTCAGCTATGCAAGCTCCTGAGGAAGTTTACCTTCTAACTATATGTCAGGAAACCTGTCTTGCTTCCACCAATGACTACCACCCACTATGCATGTTATCTCCAATTTATAAGTTCTGATGTATGGATGTTGTGTAGCTACGTGTCTAGGGTATATGCAATGTATGTGAAGAAAATAACAACAACCACACTTTAAGGTTAATAAACAATTAAGTAAACAACTCCCTATTGAATTTTGGTCTGAACAATTTTTTACAAATGTATTAAGTATAATTGAGTTGATTCATAAAAGATTAAACGTCAAGATATATTTACACACAAATTAGTTTAACTATTAGAGTCTATTATTTCCTGAACTAGGAAGTGTTCTTCGTGTAATACTTTTTGTCCGAAATTAAGCACATATTTGGAAAATCAATATTGTCATCATTTTATTTAATCTGGTTGATATAGTAACTGGTGGAGAATAGTTCAGTGAATTCACAAGGCCCCAAAACACAGGGCTTATCTTAAGATATTTGTAGAAAATTCTGCGATGTCCTGGTTATACGTCTTCCTGCTCACAGCACTGCTCAGCTTTCAGGATTCAAGATAAGGTAGGGCCCTCAAATCATATGGCCTCGAACAGGTACCAGGGTTGAACAACAACGTGACTGGCTCACTTCAGTTTCACACCCAGAAACTCGAAATATCGAATTTTTTTCACTATGTAAGTTAATTACAGGCCATAAATGGTCACACAAGATCTCCTGCTGAATAACAGAACAGCGAAGGCATCTGATCACACTTGTCTGTAAACGTTATTAACTTTACATGTGAAAGTTTAAATTGAAAGTGGCAAGGAACGCTCGTCTTTCTGAGTATTTATTTCACTTTCTTAGTTATGCTCAGCAACCAATCAGGTGACTTCCGTTCCTACGCGTCTATTTTCAAAAAGTTAACCTACAATTTTCAAATCAGGAGACACCCCTTTCTATTGCCTCAATATGGCTAGCTTCAGTAAAGAAATCCCATGCACGTCTATATATGTCTTCATTCTACCATATCGCTAGTATTATCTAAGTCATGTTAATCCAGAACGAAAATATTTACTTACTCTACCGTTCGTCATCTAATGTATAAGGTTTCACACTTCTGGCTATTATTTTTACCATTTTCGTCTTTCCTTTATATTTATTCAAATAACGTATCTTTCTTTCTACATTAAGATAATATATTTAGACTAAAGAATATTATATATTTAACAACTAATTAGTAGAATTTAATCTTCATTTTTAGTCCTTATTTTTCCTATCGTTCGTTTAGGCCATTTAGTTTCAGTTTAGAAATTCAAACGAGCTCTATGCATTTCCCCCGTTCTCTCCCTTGTCTTTTCCAAGAAATACACGATTTCTAACTACACTAACATTCACGCGTGCGTGTTGGTTAAAGGCTTGCAAGTCTGTGACGTCACATTGGCATTTTTTTCTACTATCGTTTGTTCTGCGTTAACCCTGTAGGAACCGAGAAAACTCTAGTATTTTGGTGGTGTGGTAATACCTATGTTATTTTATACCTACAAACTACTAGATGCTATATTTTGATCGGTGAAATATCGGATATCATCACACATCTCCCCACTTAAGAATATGCTTGTAAAGCGAGTTCAAAATCCGAGATTCACATAGATCAAATTAACTTATTTGGCCTTATGACTCCCCTGAGTTTCTTCCAAAGGATGTCTACTCAGAAAATCCGCTCCCACATTCAGCGAACCGGGTATGTACTCAATGGAAAACGAATAAGGTTGGATTAGTAACGACCACCTTAATAATCGGGCGTTTTCATGCTTAGCCTGTGATAAAAATACGAGGGGCTGATGATCCGTTTGGACCACAAATGTTCTACCATAAAGATAGATCTGGAACTTTTTTATAGCCCAGATTAAAGCTAGACATTCTTTCTCACTTGTTGAGTAGTTTTGCTCAGCTTTATTCAGCTTGCGGCTAGCATAAGCGACTGGGTTCAGCTCCCCCTTTTTTGAATTGGACCGTTGCAACAATGTAGCCCCTAATCCTACGTTGCTAGCGTCCGTTCTTACCACAAATTCCTGAGTCAAATCAGGCAATTTCAAAATAGGCTTGCTAGTGAGTTTCTCCTTTAACTCTTGATACGCCGATTCACATTGAGCAGACCACACAATTTTATCCGGATTTCCTTTGCGAGTTAAATCCGTTAGAGGAGCACATATAGAGTTAAAATTTTTTATGTACTTCTGATAAAATCCACATAGCGACACAAACGATCTCACGTCCTTCTTGGTCTGTGGTCTAGGTTCCCTCTGTAATTTCTCCAGGTTCTTGGGGTCAGGGGTCATGTTACCCTGATATATCGTATGTCCCAAGAACTCCAACTCTTTACAACCAATATAGCATTTGGTTGGTCTCGCAGTCAAATTTGCCTCTCTTAGCCTATCAAATAGCATCGTTAAAGAGTTAATGTGTTCCTCAAATGTTTCTGTGGCAATGAGGATGTCATCCATGAAATTCGTTATACATGGATTTTTTAGTGGATCCAACAATTTTCTCATCATTCTTGAGAACACACTCGGAGCATTTTTCAACCCAAACGGCAACATGTTGAATTCATAATGTCCATCCGAGGTGCTAAATGCTAAATAAGGTCTGACCTCAGGCTTTACTGGAATTTGATAATAGCCCTTGCTAAGATCCACCTTAGAAAAATATTTTGCCTTGTTCAGCATGGCAAACAGTTGATTTGGGTCAGGTAATGGATCCACCTGATTCTCTGTGACAGCATTCAGTTTTCTGTAATCTATACACAGACGATGTTCCCCAGAGGGTTTCCTCAGCAAAACCACACTGGAGCTGTAAGGAGATTCACTGTGAGAGATAATCCCTTCTTTTAACAAATAATCTATCTCCTTCTTCAATGCTTGTTCCTTAGCGAACGGAATCGTATAGGCTCTCATACAGATAGGTGTTGGGTCTATTAATTGCATATCATACTCCAACAAATGGGTGTGCCCCGGTTTATCCGTTAACACATCTGTATGTTCTGTTAGAACCTTCTGAACCTGTTCCCTCTGTTTCTTAGTCAGGTGCTTACTGACTTTCACCTGTACAGGTGTTTCACATGGTTTTAAGGGGTATTCCTGCGAGGTGAGTGGTTCATTTTTCATTTGGGTTGCAATGGACAAGGCCAGTAAAGGTGTCCCTTCCTGGTTTTCTCTCTCGAGATACATCTTTAGGAGGTTTACATGATATATTTTCTCCTTTCCTTTCTTGTCTATTTTATAATTGGTTCTAGATATCTTTTCTAGAACGGTGTATGGACCTTGCCATCCAATTTGCAACTTGTTACTACTGGCGGGAAGTAAAAGAAGCACCTTCTTTCCCACATTTAATTCTCTATCTTTCGCTTTCTTATTAAAGTATGCAGCATGTTTTTTCCTGGCTTGTCTGAGGTTATCATTTGCAAGTTTCCAGCCAGTTTTTAGACGAGTGGTCAGTTCGTTCACATACCCATATGATGAGGTAACAGTCTCTTCTGCCTTCTCATCGGTCCACGTCCTCAATAGGGCTTCCAATGGACCTTTTATTGGCCTCCCAAATAACAGGGTTGCGGGTGCCATCCCGGTTGAACTGTGTGGAACTTCCCGGTACGCAAACAACGCAGCGGGCAAAAATTGGTCCCACGTATCAGGTTTTTCATGGGCCAGCTTTCTCAGGATGGAAATGAGAGTCCCATTGAACCTCTCCACCTGGCCGTTCCCTTGGGGGTGATACGGACTACAATGAAAATGCTTGGCCTGGAAGATCCTAAATACCTCTTCTGTTAGTCTCCCCTTGAACTGTGAGCCGTTATCAGTCAAGATTTGGTGAGGGAAACCTAACCTCGTGAATATTGTGAGTAATGCCTCTGCCACATGCTTCGAATCAATTGATGACAGGGCTACCGCCTCTCCCCACATGGAACATGTGTCCACCAGAGTCAGAATGTAACTGTTCCTCCTCTTTGTCCGAGTGAGAGGTCCCACAATGTCCACCGCAGCTTTCTCAAAAGGTGTTCCCACTATGGGCATTTCCCCTAGAGTTGCTGGGGCAGTCCAATGCTTTGGAGCTACCCGTTGGCATTCTGGACAGGATTTTACATATCTTTTTATATCCTCAGTTATTCCTGGCCAGAAATAATGACAAGCGATGCGCTGACCTGTAGCGCTGATCCCCATATGACCACTGAAGGGAATAGCATGTCCTAATTCCATCACCTTCTCCCTATATGCCTTGGGAAGGACCAGCTGTCCGTGACCATTGGATCCAGTTCCAGCCTTCCTATATAACAATTTATTTTTCATATAATATTCTCCTTTGTTTGGAGGTGTATGGCATTTAGGTAATTTTTTATAACACAGCTTGAGTGACCTATCTTCAGCTTGTGCCTTCCTCATCTCCTCTGGATGAGTATTTATAGGTTCATCTTCCTCCTTCCTTGACTGTGACCTGGTCTGCACTGTTGCCATAATCACAGGTCTCTTGGGATTCCCCAAGAAGACATAACGACATCCCAATATTAGAGGGTATATGGGTTCGTTTATAACTGCTGCTTTGATGATCCCTTCCACATAACGAGTTTTCACCTCTATCCTAGCTACGGGAAGTGTCATGGTTGCTATATCCTTAGTCGCCCCTTTGAATCATAATCTAGACCTGTATCATAAAGGCACCTTATGGTGACCCCATTACATACAACGTCCTCACATACTGGGGGGTGATAGGGCTCATGTGGCTTAATAGGTTTTGCCTTTACTCCCTTGTTCCCAGTTTTCATTGCAGCGAAGGCGGAAGGTTTTCTTTTACAGTCATGGGTGTCATGGCCATCCCTCTTACACCATTTACAATATTTCTTTCCCTGGTTAACAGGTTTTCTTTCATTATATTGAGGGTTTCTGTCACGTTGTTCGTACCTGGACCTATCATAATATGGTTTATTCTTGTTAAACTTATCTCTATTGTCATATTTGTTCTGAGGTTGAATTTGGGGACCCTTATTATGATCTATATGTTTCTTCTTTGCTCCTGCCAACTCTGACTGGGCTGCTAGATATCTCTCCGCTACATTTAAAATATCCACCAGTCTCTCTGCACCCTGTTCTGTGAGAAACTTTCTCAAGTCTGGAGCCATGGACTCTCTAACCTGCTCCATCATAACCATTTCCTTTAAATCTTGGGTTTTCCCCAGAGCAGTCCATTTCTCCAAATAGGTCTCTAGTCGGGCCGAGAACTGGTGGTAGGTCTCCCCCGTGAGTAATTTAGCCTGTCTAAATTTCTTCCTATAAAATTCACAGTTTTTCTCGTATCTGACCAATAGTGCATGTTTAAGAATGTCATAATCGTCTTGGTCATCTTTACTGAGCTTGGAAAATACTTCATAAGAATTTCCCCTAAGTCCCTGGGATACTTTAAGGCTCCACTTATCCTTCTCCAACCCATATGTTGTAGCTAAACTTTCAAAACGGCTAAGAAAGGACTCAATATCATCATCTCTCTCAATAAAGGGATCCAGATGGAACCCCATGGCTGATGAAGAGGCCCCCTGGCTTGCAGCTGAGTCAGAAGTGGATGGGCTAGTTCCATTTTCAGGAGCATGGCCTTGTAACTCTAACTCTCTTAGTCGTAACTCATGCTCCCGCTGTAACCTTTTATCTTCTGCTTCCCTTTCAGCAGCCAGTCTTTTGTCTTCCCTTTCCGCCTCCAACCTCTTTTCTTCTTTCTCTCGTTCCGCCTCCCTCTGTAGACGTTTTTCCTCCTTCTCAGCCTCAAGTTTCTTTTCCTCCAGCTGCAGCCTCTTAATCTCAGCCTCCCGATCAGCCTCTAATTTCTTAAGTTCTCTAGCATCTTCTAACATAATTCGTTTCTCCTCTGCCAATCTATCAGCCTCTAATTTCTTAGCCTCCCTAGCATCTTCCCTTTCTCTGGCTATAAATTTATCAACCTCTGCTGTAACATAATCAATTAAAATCTGTCCCTCCATACCCATTTCCTTCGCAGTCTGCACAGCAGAAGATCTGTACTTGGCCAATTCTGCCATCTTAATATTCTAACCAATGTGATTTAAATAAACCAAAATATCTAATTAATCTCTAATTAACAGGACAACACAGAGCAATGTCAATTCACCAAAACCTCCACTTATTTACTTATTATATAACTTTGGAACTCCCGAAACGAGCCAACCCCACTATATGTACTAGGAGAAGGTTCAAAATCCCGGACCGGCCCCCAATATATGTGGTGGGTTGATATTAATTATATATTTATATCTGTGTAGCAGATGTGAAGTCAGCTATGCAAGCTCCTGAGGAAGTTTACCTTCTAACTATATGTCAGGAAACCTGTCTTGCTTCCACCAATGACTAATACCCACTATGTATGTTATCCCCAATTTATAAGTTCTGATGTATGGATGTTGTGTAGCTACGTGTCTAGGGTATATGCAATGTATGTGAAGAAAATAACAACAACCACACTTTAAGGTTAATAAACAATTAAGTAAACAACTCCCTATTGAATTTTGGTCTGAACAATTTTTTACAAATGTATTAAGTATAATTGAGTTGATTCATAAAAGATTAAACGTCAAGATATATTTACACACAAATTAGTTTAACTATTAGAGTCTATTATTTCCTGAACTAGGAAGTGTTCTTCGTGTAATACTTTTTGTCCAAAATTAAGCACATATTTGGGAAATCAATATTGTCATCATTTTATTTAATCTGGTTGATATAGTAACTGGTGGAGAATAGTTCAGTGAATTCACAAGGCCCCAAAACACAGGGCTTATCTTAAGATATTTGGAGACACCCCTTTCTATTGCCTCAATATGGCTAGCTTCAGTAAAGAAATCCCATGCACGTCTATATATGTCTTCATTCTACCATATCGCTAGTATTATCTAAGTCATGTTAATCCAGAACGAAAATATTTACTTAGTCTACCGTTCGTCATCTAATGTATAAGGTTTCACACTTCTGGCTATTATTTTTACCATTTTCGTCTTTCCTTTATATTTATTCAAATAACGTATCTTTCTTTCTACATTAAGATAATATATTTAGACTAAAGAATATTATATATTTAACAACTAATTAGTAGAATTTAATCTTCATTTTTAGTCCTTATTTTTCCTATCGTTCGTTTAGGCCATTTAGTTTCAGTTTAGAAATTCAAACGAGCTCTATGCATTTCCCCCGTTCTCTCCCTTGTCTTTTCCAAGAAATACACGATTTCTAACTACACTAACATTCACGCGTGCGTGTTGGTTAAAGGCTTGCAAGTCTGTGACGTCACATTGGCATTTTTTTCTACTATCGTTTGTTCTGCGTTAACCCTGTAGGAACCGAGAAAACTCTAGTATTTTGGTGGTGTGGTAATACCTATGTTATTTTATACCTACAAACTACTAGATGCTATATTTTGATCGGTGAAATATCGGATATTATCACAGCCACAGACGCCGCATGTATATAAGTTCCAATAAATATATGATTATCAAAGTGTTGCAGACTCCAAATCATCTCTCATTCCACAACTAGCAGAAAAACCCCGCATTACAGGACGGGTAAATAACTGTATAAATATCCAACAGTTTCATTCTGACTTTTCTTAGATCGCTCTTCTTAAGTCAACCCCAAACATGGCGGGCGACGAAAATAGCATAGTCCATCCCTCTAATCGGACGTATCGAAGATAGGCTGTCCTTTCGAAGATAGTCTTATATAACTCCCTCGTACATCAGGCGAGTTTTCATTTTCAAAGTTATAATAGCAATAACTTGTAATTCATCTGGTCTTCCACTCCAGATAGTTATATATTAGGCCTCTATAAACAGTAAACACTGTGGATTCCTCATGTGTAGACATAAGTGTCTAAGTTCAAAATATACCGCTAATCATGCGGGTTTTAGAATAACATCTATTCTCCTGGGTCTCTGTGTGTGAATCTAAGTCTAACAGTCTTAGATGGCTCCAACGAGCATAACAAGTAGAATACTCTGCCTTTCAACCATTCGTGAGCTCTCGTCACCGGTTGACTCAAAATATGATCCTTACAAAGGAAGTGTGAAAGTTTTCGTCTTTTACCTTGCTTCGAATTCCAAACACAACCTAGAAGCAACTGCCGTCTTCCTGACGAACAGAAACAACACAGGGGACTTTAAACAACGGTGGAAGAGTTTCCATCCCCAGAGGCAATGCAGAGACGTAACCAGACATTTCGTCTGACAGACGCAGTTCAACAAAACGACTTCCCGCACCGGAAATCTTGTCCAAAACTCTCTTAGTTCGGGCATGCGCTGTTCGCCTCACCGCTGACCTAAGCAGTCAGCTGGTATAACCTTTTAAGAGGAGTAACTACATATTTACTTTCCCTCAAAGCAAAAAATGAGTATTCGCCCTTAGATTAGGGTTCTAACGAAGGATACATTAAACCCAAAAATCTTATTCAAAATATTTTCAACATAACAAGTATACAGACAGACTACATTATCAGTTATGAAAACTGCACGTAACAGTGTGTTAAACACATTCCTTCCTTGACAGCTCCCTCAATGTGACCCAGTTGCCTAATTCGCACCTGCATCACCTGGACTCAGATTACCTGTTTCACTTGGAGATTCCGCTCAATGATCCAGACGTTGTGTCAAAGTTTCACAATGTCAAGGTAGGTCAAGGTACCGTCGCCATCGTTATTACAGTCATCATGACTTCCGTCATCTTCGCTGTCATCACAACATTCCTTACTATAATCACCATTTTCATCCCAAATATCATCACTAATATCGACATTATCTTCATCAGTATTGTTACCACCACCACTGTCGACATCAGTATCACCAGTGCTTTCATCATATTTTCATCTTACTGTCATCACGATCAACATTATTGTCATAACACTCATCGGCACAATCATCGTTGCCTTCATTATTCTCATCTGAATCATCAACGTCATTGCTATTATCTTCCTCTTCGCTATCATTCATCAACTTTCAGGTCCCCCTAAGAGAAGAGGCCTGCAACAAACAAATGTCAAGTCTTCCGGTCCCGTGCCATCAGATCAATGTCTTTATGTCTTCTCTTTCATGTATTTCTCCAGTTCTCTTCTCCGTACGTTCTTTGTTCAACTTCTACCTCGCTTATACTGGGGGTTCCAGAACAAGGACTTTCTTGTAATGTTATCAACAGGTTTTTCTCAGTGTCCATCGCCAGCGTCGTCTTCACAAACTTATTTTCATTAGTCGTCTTGTCTTGCGTTTTTTGTTGTTGTTGTTTTTTATTTTTGGTTGTTGAAATTTGTGTGGCTTAAAATGTCTAAAGGATAATGTAGCGAGTCCCATGACCAACCGTCTTTAGTCGCCTTTTATGACATGTATGGTAGTGTTACAGTGTTACTATTCTTCGCTCCCCTGTTGGACTCCGTTAACATACGGTCTTCATCAGCATCTTCTGAAATTATTTTTAAATTAAAACAAAATCCTTCTCAAAAGACACAGATAATGAGAACAATGCAGGAAAAGATAAGATATTGTCTTGGAAGAAACACCACTACAAGATGTAGAATCAAACATATACCTTGGTAGCAATATAGACAAAGTTGGAAGGACTGACAATGATACGATAACAAAAAGCTTGCTTTGCATTAGGATATATATGAAAATCCACAGAAATCAAGTATAACACAACATTAAGAATTTTTAACTCAGATGTCAAGTCAGTTCTATTGTATGGCTGTGAAACATGGTGAATAACAATAACAATCAAAATGCTAGATATTCATATGAATGCTTGCGTAGAACAGAAGGATTGAAGTGGTATGACAAGATCGCTAATGTGGAACTGATGACAAGAACCAGACAAATGCCAGTGGAACAAGAGATGAGAAGAAGACGTTGGAGATGGATAGGACACACACTGAGGAAACTTGTTGATAACATTACATTGCAGTCCATTTTCCGGAATTCCCAGGTTAAAAGATGCAGAGGTCTGTCGAAAAAAAACACACGAAGAAAAACTGAAATTTCTGACAACAGAAATGAAAGTTATGAGAAAGACATCTGAAGCTGATGGCAGTAAGGTTGTTGGTAGCCTATGCTCCGAGGCGAGCTCAGAATGATAATATCCTTTTTTTTTTATTTCCCTTCATTAAATTAAAGAATAGAATTCATTGTATGGCAATTGCCACTGACCACCCAGCCCCAAATGGGTACCAGAGCAACTCCGGGAAAGTTAAGGCGGCCGGCGTGATGTTGACAACGTCACCCCTAGTGTGCCGATGGTCAAGAAAATAAGGGCCTAACACCATATTCTCAATATGCCTCAATAGGGCGTGTAACGGGATCCTTTACCTTTTATCAGTAATAACAGCCCTGAAGAGCCACCATAAACTCACTTGAAAGTCTGGCCAAATGCTTTAACAAGTGCATAGTCCAGTGGATACCAGCCCATTGCAACATTCCAGGCAACGAAAAGGCAGATAAACTTGCTAAAGAAGGGAGAACCCTGCAACAAAGCGATATAGAGACAACTTATGAAATGGCTAAAACAACTATAAAAGCGATATTCAAGTCCAGATGGGACAGACAACACCCAAGTCACAAAAAGATGATGCATATCACCAGCTATCTAGGCGTGACCAGGTCAACATTTTCCAGCTACGCACTGGACACAACAGGCTGAGGTACCATCTATATCACAAGTACAGGATTGGTCCAACAGATCTCTGCTCCTGTGGCACCAGCCCTATGACAGTTGACATCTGTTGCAGTCCTGCCCAACCTACAGCAGTGGCCTGAGTGGTATATGGCAACAACCCACTTCTCTCCACGAAAAACTATTTGGAGATGTCAGGAACCTTGAGCTGACTACTGCCTTTATTAGAGTCATTAATGTGGAAGTCTGAGGGCGAACGAGATGTCAGGAACCTTGAGGTGACTACTGCCTTTATTAGAGTCATTAGTGTGGAAGTCTGAGGGCGAACGAGATGTCAGGAACCTTGAGGTGACTACTGCCTTTATTAGAGTCATTAATGTAGAAGTCTGAGGGCGAACGAAGAAGAAGAGCTCCCTTCACAATCTCTTTCTTCTTTCATGTTTTCTGATGTTTCTTGTTTATTTATTTATTTTTGTTATTTGGCGTTCTTTTCTCTCATCATTAAGATTAACAACGCCTCTGTAACAAAGCCAGTCAGTCATAGCCGTCACTAAAAAAAAACACATGCATTTTCTTTCTGTTCCAGTTTGTATGCATGGGCGGAACGGCAGCTCGAATGGAGAATATGGCACTCCACCTTGCTCAGCAAATCAACTTTGCCTCGACAGGAAATAATCCGTTTGATTACTCCTTCACCAATGAGCGGTACTCTGGTTTTAAAGTTGGACCTATTTTTTGTGTTAGTGTGAGTACTCATGAACTCAGTCAATCAGACTTTTTTTTTAAATCGCTTTTATTTAAGATCACATGAGTATGTATATTTGTCGCGTTTCAAATCTTTATTCCTTACAATTATTTATACTCCACCGATTTGTAGAGGGCTGAAGTTTTTGCATGCAGCTCCCTTTCTCTGTACATTTTGATACTTTGAAGTTTTGACTGGGATTGACCATGAAACAATAAGATGGAAGTAACCGCATCATGAGGTAGACGTAGAAAAGACGAGCTGATGGCACGTGACAGAAGGATTTGGCATGTTTTTGTTGATGGACTATGCTCCTTGGGGAGTTAAAGGGTATTGAACTGCATGTGGTATTGTGGAGTCTCTAAAAGAAAGAATAGTGATCCCTCAGATATGTCGTAACCGACGACATAAATGAGGTTTATGCATGGGACTGGTAACCTCATCATGTACAATGCATTGTTACAACAACAAAAAACTGCTACTACAAAAGCACGTGAATGTTTGAAGCAGTCTTCCTTCAGTGAAGTTAGCTGCAGCGGGGGGCTCTATGCTTCATAAGGAGGAGAAGAACTCCATTAAAGTAAGCGTTTTAAATTAAAAGAAATCATGAGCTGCGAATACATATTTTTTTGTATTTGAAAGGGCAAGCGTCGGGTGGTGAATGGTGACGTGACTATTAAATCAATATGTTTCTTCAAACAACTAGGTCCTCGAGTCCCTTAGTGAGTGCTTTACTCGTCTAAAATAATTAACATGGACTATTACTGTACCTTATCTTTGCAGCATGGTATTGGTATGTCATCTTTGTCCGTAATGCTGCATGAAGTTTTCAAGTTGCTGCAAAAAGCCAAAGCATGTGACGTCACGCTAATCAGGATTGGAACGTGTGGAGGCATAGGTATGTTTAGGGTAAAGATTTAAAAAAAAAATATACGTATATTTGTTGTTTTTAAATTACTGAATGTGTAAAATTAAGTGGAATTTGAAGGTTAAATACAGGGTGATTGAAAATTCACCTCCTGTTATTAAATTGTTATATCCTCACTTGTACGAGTATCTTTTAAGGCAGCGGTTTTCAACCTTTTCGAGTCCATGGCTTCCCTGACCAACTACATTCTTTCTGCGGCTCCCCTGTGGGATAACTGGTTAAAAACTCTAGCGATGTTTCGACATTTAGTCTAACTTTTTTTGAGCAGGAGAGCTTTGGAAAGGCTTTTTTTTAACAATGTAATTTTTTAATGTAATTTTTTTTTAATGCAATTGGACAATCTGTGAAAAAATTACACAAAGTGCACTTTGATAACCCTTACTATAAAAAAGAAAACATCACAGATAAAGTAGTTTCTTTCTAACATTTGTTTATATTTTTGTCTGAAAATCATTGACTGATATACTGCACTCATGATTCAATCTCCATAACAAAAAACTTGTACAGTAAAACTAAAAACAAATATGATGAATAAAGTACCAGTCACCTCAGTATGAAACTTGAGCTTGCTTGTTGTTACACAGCTTGTCAAATCTTGGCACCAATTGAGATACAGCTACCCTCATTTCCTTCTCCACATCAAGTCTTGATCTGAACTTGGTTTTTATGACAGCCACTGCTGAAAACCCAGCCTCGCAGAGATAGGAGGTTGCAAAAGGAATTAATATCTTCAGTGCTCTCTTGCTCAAGCTTGGGAACTCCAGTTTTACTGAATACCAAAATTTTGGCAATGCCATGGATGGAAAATTCGCTTGTAGTGAAGAGTCTGATGAAAGTTCTATCAGTTCTTCCTCTTCTGCAGTACTGAAGTCCGAAGGAGCATCACTACTGAAGGGATTTTGAACCCACTGAAACCTGTCACAGTTTTCAGGAAAGTATTTATCAACATGAACACTGAGTTGAGAGGTGGGTCGGGGGGAGCGGGACTTCAAAGTCTAGCCAACATCAAAAGTGAAATTTCTCCGAGGTCACGCAGGTTGACAACACCAAAAATGAAATTTCCCGCAGTTCTGTGTTTTCTTTACAGCTAAATACGAAAAAAATCCACGCCCACCCACGGCGTCCCTGACCGTCAGTCATGGTGCCCCAGGGCGCCGCGGCGCACAGGCTGAAAACCGCTGTTTTAAGGGTCAGAGTGGCTACGAGGTATGGCTTCCGCCTCTAATTATAAAAGTACCTGGTTCGCTTCCAGTACAGGGGATATAACTGATGGAAATGTGTTTCAGAACCAGTTGTTCCTAATGATGTCATTCTTTCCCCTGATCTCCTGGGTTGTGAGATCGGATGCGTAGCTTGCTCGGATGGGCGAAACAATAGAAAGTGCCGTGTGTAAGCTACACACGTTAAAAATCCCACAGCAGACGGAAATTGTAAAGAGTAGGCCACACGGCCGCTGCCTTGACAAAATTTTAAAAAAGTTAGGACATCTACCTACCATAAACAATATTTATAGAATGTGTGATTCCGGTATACACACATTGGGATTCTCGCTGGTGCTAAAGAGATCGTGCAGTGTGCTGAGATCCTCCTTGTGTGATCGGAGTACTGATGGAGCTGTCCGTGTGCAATGAAGATAGTCCTTAAAACCAAACCCCAACCTATAGGACATGCATGAAACAAATGTCAGAACAAGGGGCAATATCTGCCATTTGACTAAAACGTATTTTGTCTCCCTTCGCAGAAACAAAAAATAAAATAAGATAAAACCCAGGGACCGAAGACACAGCAAACGAGATGAATGCAGTCAGCGACCCATAGCTTGACTGCTTGTGTCAGGGTCAGCGAACCACAGCTGACCAAGACCCTACTCCACCTCCAAGTGGTGGTCCTGGAAACAGACTGCAGTCTGGCCGAGAGAGTTGGGATCGAAAAGGCAAGGCAAACCCTGTCCCAAAAATGCCTTGCGGAAATCGGATGTGTCGGGCCGAAAGGCGCGAATATCGCAGCTTTGCTGTAAACGGCGACACAACGTAACCCACGTCCTTTTCAGGACGAACGCAGAAGAAGAATAAGATAAAACCCAGAATGACAAATAAGCTTACATTACAACAGACAGCTAAAGTTGCTACCCGTTATTAAATTATATTTTGAACAAAACGGATTTCACGGTGAGCTTCATTGCTAATGTGACAGGATTTACTGTGATAACATGGAAGTTAATTTTAATTTTAATTTTTGTCTTGTTCTTCATCTACGTACACTCTCAGACGTCTACTTGAATATATTTTAATAAAGTAGTAGTCAGCTTGATGCTTTTTGTATCCCCATAGAGTTTTTTTATTTCTGAAAATGATCCTGGTGATGGCCAAATGTGCTTTCTCTGTAGCTCATAAGTTGGGCGTCTTTGATGCAGATGTTCAGCAGTCATTTTATCGGTGCCACAGTTACACTGATCGGTAGTTCCTATCTTTAGTTTGTTGAATAGATGGTATCTCAATCTGTTGTGTCCTGTACGGAGTATGCAGATTATCACGTGTTCTCTTCTACTGAGTTGGGAATATGCATCATTTTGTGTGTGTTCTGGATGCTCTGCATCCTATTTGTTTCTGTATCTGGTAAAACGCTTTGCCCATTCGAAAGTTATGCTTGTATCAGACTGAGGTAGCTGTCCACCTTCCTTTGCCAATCTGTCAGCCTCTTCATTGCCAGGGATGTTACAGTGAGATTGTATCCATTGGATCACAATTCTTTTCAATCATTAGCATAGTTTTTTGAGCACTTCTCTTAGGCCATCCAGGTCTGCATTATTGTGACCCTTCGGCGTTTTCAATTACTGACAGTGCGTCAGTGAAGAAAGCAACTTGTCTCTCTGTGCTTTTCTTTGTCATTAGAACCTCTGCTGCAGTTTTTAAGGCCCCTGCCTCAGTTCTGAAGTTACTTGAGAATTTTCTTGTTGCCACTGACATATTTTTTTGTGTACAAGTACCAGTGCTTACTCGCAGAAGCACAACAGCCACCTCTATCTCTTTTCTTTTCTTTCCTTTTTCTATTTCTTTGACTTTCCTTTCGTATAAATTGGTAGAATAGAAGTGAATGGCTAACAATTTAAAAATAGAAATTGAATTAAATCTTACTTACTTACTTACTTACTTAGTCGTTCCCCTTCTACCGTGAGGTGTAGAGGTTTGGAAGAGAGAGCGCCAGACCATTCTATCAGCTGTCTTCTTCCTGGTCTGGTTCCATTCTAGTCCTCGGTCCTTCAAAGATTGTCTAATGTTGTCCTCCCAGCGGACTCTGGGTCGTCCTGGAGGTCTGGATCCCTGGCTCTTTGTTTCCCATGCTTGTCGTGGTAGCCGATCTTCTCCTATTCTGCAGACATGGCCAAACCATCTTAGTTGGGACTGTTCTATTTGGGTCTGCAGCGGGTGGGATTTTAGGCCTTGACGGATCGTCTGGTTGCGGACCATGTCTCTTCTTGTTACTTCAACCACTTTCCTCAGATACCTCATTTCTGAGGTTTGGATCTGGCTTTTGTGGGTTGTAGTCATTGCCCACGACTCGCATCCATATGTCAAGACTGGGACATAGGTGGAGCGGTATACAGCCATCTTCGTTTTCTTACCAACCTCTTTCTTGCTGAGGAATCCTCGATTTATGGCCTGAAAAAGTCTCCCAGCCGCTGCTTTTCGAGTGGCCAACTCTTCTTTGATGCCTCCCTTTCGGTCTATAATAGCTCCGAGATATTTAAAGTGGTCGACCTGCTCCAGGACCTGTTCTCCCAACTTAATCTGATGTTTTCTTTCTTCTCGTGATATCACCATGGATTTTGTTTTAGAGCTGCTTATGACCATCCCTCTCTTCTCCAGCTCTTCCTTCCAGACTTGCAGGTTGGATTGGAGATGTGCCTCTGATTTAGCAATCAGGGCAACATCATCAGCAAATGCCAGCTCCGAAATATAGACCTGTCTCATCTTCCAGTACCCCACTGAATACTTTTTGAATTAAATCACCCAGGAGAATGTATTACCAATTACGCCGAAAAGAGGAAAATTGGCTTTTAAATACCATCGATTTAAGGAAGCTGAAATTTTTCGGTCATATAAAAAGACATAATAGTCTGGAAAAATTAGTAATGGAAGGCATGGTCCCTGGAAAAAGGGGAAGGGGTCGATGTTGCGTGCATATTTTGACGCACATATTACAAAAATCGATATGGCTATTTAATATGGAAAAGATATAGACATTCATTCATTTGTGTATGAAAATGCTGTCTATGGTAAAGCGAGATAACTCATGATTGATTTACACTTTTGATCATAGGAGTAATCTTTCTTGATATTGATTTGGCGCATGGATATGACACCCATGTCCGTACTTATTTGTTAGGGCCAGAAATATATTAATTTGCTTATTATGTTTATGGCCTGAATTCATATGTATTACATATTATTAGTACAAGTAGAATCAGTCCTGTATTGTATATTTTTGATGGGTAGGCAGGACTATATTCTTGTTATGGCGCTCTAGCGGAAGTATGAGTTGTCTTGACAAGTCGTGATGAGTTCCGAGGTACTGTTTACAATGGCGGTTACGCATTTTCCCAGGGCTGGTACATTCTTCAATAAAAATGTTTTATGAAGTGTTTTTCTTCTGTAGGAGATTGTGTCTCTACTAGAGCTTGTGTTAGAGACTCTCCTAATGTACGGTACCATGTATGATTCGGACTCCAGGTAATTCCAGACCCTATTTTTGATGATCTCATGTCGGTTAGACCTAGCTGGAATTTTGTGCTTCACAACGCTAGGGTCTCGTTTGTATCGACGAAGATGACGGGCTTCCATATAGCAGTTAGGTCTACGTGAAGTAACTGGATTACTGTAGAACTGTTTGGAGGATCTTTAAGAAATTATTCTTATATATTTCAAATTAACTTTGGCTTAGATATACCCTCCTGTGAGTGAGCGACAACTCAGGAAGGCGGCCATGTTACATTCCTGTCATCGTATTTTTGAATCACTGTCCAAAGAACGGGGCATGTATCCTACTATTCGGACAGTGGCAAGGAGATCTCAATGTTGATAGAAACCCCTTCCATGGTTTCATATATGATATAAACTATGAACATAAAGCAACTTTAGTTACTTACCGATCCGCCTTCACTGACGCGCTTAGTCAGATAGGGGATGCGGCCATTATGTATCATGACATTGGAAGCTATTGATGTACTACCCATTATTTATGAACGTGTCATGACTTGTGATCTGCTATGTATGCCTACAAATTGATGTGTCAACCTGTACCCATGATTTACTCATTATGTCCCAGTGTGTGCGTCTAAATAAACTGTGTAAACAAAGATTCCAGCAGTCTGCATTGGTGCCTTGTAGACACAAGTGTATGAGTGATTAGATTGGTCAGAACACGAACAGTACACCATTCGCGTTAATCACACTCTACACTTCTACTCCATATCTACACCATCCTGCGTCGGTTGAATTGACCAAGTTTAGGGCCTGCTTCCCCTGGAGCCTTAGAGGGAAACTACTGCTTACAGCTGCCTTTGCCTTCCCTAACTCAGGACTAGGGTGAGTTACCCATTTACAGCTGGGTAGACTGGAGCATGCCTGATCTCAACAACTCTATACACTACAATGGACATATACAGTAGTGACACCACAAACAACATGTTACAGTGATTGATAGTGGAGCTTTACAGTAAGAACACTATACAGAGCACTTTACAGTGGTGAGCCAGATTCCTGGGTCCAGCCTACGCAGTTTTGTTGTGTTGAGAATCACATTTTACATTTTCAAGAACATTTGTTTGACCACATCAACACCAGTAGGACAGCTATACAATCAATGTCAGCTTGACCTGTTCTGACAAGTGTAGCAATATCTGGGTCAGCATTTGTTGACATTTGGCACAGTACAGTCAGGATTCTAAACTAGTGATTGTTTATCCTGCTGACATAGAAGAACAATGTTGAACTTAAAGTGCAAATTTCATCGTTGGATCTTCTTATGTGCTCAAAAAAATTGAACAGTGTATCAATTAGAATGCAAATCTATTACTCAATAAAGTGGTAGTCTAATTTGTTAAAACTGAGCATACAGTACAATACATTACAACTGCAATACATTGCATGATATGATACACACATTGATGATTTATATGTATTTATGTTTATATATTATTTGTTTATATGTGTGATTGTTATGTGTTTGCGGGCCTGGATGGGAGGTGACTAGAACAGGAAATACCAAGTGCACAGTATTTGAGATATACAGTTATTGTTTTCCACAGGTACTCAAGTGATCATTGATTACATTAAGGTATACAAGACCTTTATAAGGCTTGTCTCCCACAGTATTTGAGATATACAGTTATTGTTTTCCACAGGTACTCAAGTGATCATTGATTACATTAAGGTATACAAGACCTTTATAAGGCTTGTCTCCCACAGTATTTGAGATATACAGTTATTGTTTTCCACAGGTACTCAAGTGATCATTGATTACATTAAGGTATACAAGACCTTTGTAAGGCTTGTCTCCCCCCACAGTTGATTTGAGATTTACAGTTAAAATGTTTTTTCCACAGGTACTCAAGTGATCATTGATTACATTAAGGTATACAAGACCTTTATAAGGCTTGTCTCCCACAGTATTTGAGATATACATTTATTGTTTTCCACAGGTACTCAAGTTATCATTGGTTATATGATAAACAAAATAACCATACAAGTGTTTCACTAAGACTAAGTCTATGGTATAGACTTGTCTCCCATTAAAGTGAAATAGGGTAATTTATTTACTTTTTCAGGTTTCTGATTTAAGAAGACAAGATGTCTACATTAGATTACTTTATTGCACAAGGAAAATCTCTTGATAAGACTGGGAAAGACTTAGAACAATGGGCTGTTGCTCAATATGTCAAAGCATTGGCTGCAGAGGAGAGAAAAGCTGCTGCTGAAGAGAAAAAAAAGCTGCTGCTGAAGAGAGAAAAAAGCTGCTCTGGCTGAAAGAAAAAAGATTAGAAAAAGAAGCTGATACTGCTGCTGAACTAAAGAAATTGCAGATGCAAGTGGAGGAAAGGAGATTTGATGCAGAACAGAAAAAATTAGAAGTTGCAGCTGAACAGAAAAAATTAGAAGTTGCAGCTGAACAGAAAAATTAGAAGCTGCTGCTGCAGCTGAACAGAAAAGATTAGATAGAGAAGCTGAAGAGAGAAAAGCAATAAGAGAACATGAGTTTGAATTAGAGAAATTAAGATTGACTAGTATGAGTAATATTAATCAGGCATCTGGTGGTAATGGTAAACCTTTTAATTATAAGGTCAAGGTGCCAGCGTTCAACTCTGCCAGGGATGATATAAACATTTCTGGCTTGATAGATTTGAACGTGCTTTTCGTGCTCATAATGTTGACAAATCACAGTATGTGCATCAGTTGTCTGGAAATTTAAAAGGCGAGTCTCTGACTAAGTTATCTTTGGTTGAAGGAGGCCGACAAGGATAATTATGATGCTGTTAGGGCAGCTTTGATAAAGAGATATCAGCTGTCTGAGGAAGGTGATCGTCTTTTATTTAAAACAATGAGACCTGAGGTAGGTGTAGAATTCTCAGAATTCATCTCAAAAGCACGAATCACACTTTCACGAGGGATTGAATTAGCCAAAATAGAGAAAACATTTGATGGTCTTACGGATTTATTGCTAAGAGACAAGGTCATGTCTTCGGTAAATAAATCATTCCTAGAGTTCTTACATGAGCGTAAACCTAGTACATTAAAGCAAATGGAAGAATATTGTGACCAGTATGCCACGGCACACCCTGACATGATTCTTAGTAACTCTAACATTAAAGAGAGTATGCCAGTTGCTTCGGCAACAGAATATAATCAGAATTACTCACACAAATTCCAAGGAGCTAAAAATAAATTTGATAAAAAGGTTAATTGGAATAAGTATCAAACCCAAGATAACCACTCAAATCAGGGTTCTTCTTCGAAGAACTGGAATCGGGCTGATAGTCCTCGACACGCGAGGGGTACCCATAATTTTAGACAAATTCTCGAAGGGAGAGTAGCTATAGGAACTACCCAAGTGCTTCATGGAGAGAAAAAGAACCAATATTACAGGGATACTCAGTATAATGAGCGTGATGATTATGATCATGAATATTATGATTCAAACCCAAATAGGGGTTATAAAAGGGGAAATAATAATTATAGAGACAATTATAACCGAGGTAGATCACAACACAAAAGACATGGTAAATCTTATTACCAGGCTAACTCTGCACAACAGGAGTTCCACGACACCGATAATCAGAATAATGATAAAAAAGACTCCAACAGTGTAGCAAATTCCGCTTTCGATTTTGCTAGAGCATCTGAGTGTTCGCAATGCAAAACATTATTCGATCCAACCACAGTTTCTCCTTTAAGCTGCGGTCACCCGCTTCCCGCTCTCCATGCGTCAATTGCGCATAATGGAAGGGGTGCTCTTGTCTTTAATAGGGGCCTAATAGATGGTACTCCGGTATCAATTCTTTTCGACTCGGGGTGGTGCACTACCATCGGAGAGAGCTGAGGCAATCACTCGTAAATCCTTCTCGAGCTACAGGCAATATAGTCAAATGTGTAACATTTGGTGGCACATTGGAGAAGTACTCCACTGCCATTATCAATATTGCTACGCCTTTCTTTACAGGAGAGGTGCAAGCATGTCTCTTGCCGAATCCGATCGCTGATCTTATCATCGGTCGCATTCATGGAGTGAAAGTATGCACTCCACAGCCAATTTCTAATTTGGAAATTGTTAATAAGAAATCTGCTAATGCTGTAATCACTAGGGCTCTACCTCTAAATATGACACAATCTTCACATTCTTGAAGATAATGATGCGCGGCATCCAAGAATGATACCCTTGGCGACGAATTTCCCATGATTCCTTTATAAAACAGCAGGAAGATGATCCTACTCTAAAGAAATTCTTTACTCTGGCAACAAAAAGGTGATCCGGAATATAAGGATACAAATCGTAAATCTTGGATTACGATGAAGAATGGCGTACTTGTACGTATGGTACAAGACTCCGCTGCTAAGTCATTCATTCTCTAATCCTTGTGCCTAAAAAATGTGTCAATTGTTCAAAATCAATTACATTTAAGCACGCTCTTATCGCACATGATTTTCGGTGTCATGTTTGCTGGACATATGAGGGTTTTTCCCGTACTAAAACTAGCTAGAGTTCTTTCGCAATGGATAGTCTTTTCTTTGGCCCTGCTGTGAATAAGGACATACGAATCTATTGTCGATCTTGTTGCTAAAACGTATGTCCAAGAGGACATTAAACATTCCAGTGAAGTCCCACGCCCATGATGCAACCCCCTCATTTAGCACGGAGACAGGCTGCAGAGACATTCCCCAATTCGACCCCCATTTCATAAAGCCGAAAAAATGGCGCGATAGGATACATCATTGGGTTGTCACAATTTGGATAAGTAGATAAATTAAATGTCTGCCATCGCCACCAACCAAGATTATAAATTGGGTGAGTGTGGACGTACTTGTGGCAATCTTATAATACGCATAACTACTGGTGGCCGGAGTGCTGTGCCACCTTAAAACCACCGTAAGAAAGACAATAATGCCAGCGCACTTACTGGCCATGGATGATCCCCGCTTCGGGAATGCCTCTTTGATATGTTTTATATAGTTTTTTTATTCAGTCTGGGATTTCCCAGCAGAAATATTAATTTCCCGAACCTGAAGGGTTACCTTCCAACCTCAGATCCTAAGATAAATAGGATACATATCGTCTCTCAAGTACCCATGCGGTCTCGTAAATAAGGTCGGCAGATCGACTCTTAAGATAGAGAGATCGCTTGTGAGTTAGTTATTTTATAGTCATCCTATATGTCCTCAATGGGGAAAAATGGTGGAACGTTGATCTACATAATAGAAACCTCTGAAAAAACCTTACTAGGTAAGAATAACAGACAATGGAAGGATTTGGGAGATAAGGGGTTTTTTGTCCAGTGATAAGGACATCAATCTTTGTCGAGGTATAGTAGTGTCAACGAGGGTTGTTGTTCCCCCAGAACGGGAATAACTCCAAAACGGAATAGACCACCTGGTCATAACAGTTCCGTACATACGAGTTATTTAGGCAATTCTCTTCGAACTTGTCAATTCTGGCGTCATCGAAACGCGAGGTCTTATTTCGTACCCCATCGCCCCCCTTTAAGTTATCAATGAGTACTAGATTCCAACGGCCTGTAACTGCTGATTAATAAGTTGCGTTGATACTCTTGCACCTAACTATTGAAAACTCCCAATCGTCAGGCACCTCTTTAGACCAACAACGCCATTATTGAAAGTGCATGATAATAATGGCAACTGCTCCAAATTCTGAATTCTTTGCGAGACCTGAGAACATGGGCGTTTTGAAAATCACCAAAATTTTTGGGTGCGCGAGCATAAAATTTATTCCGATCTGGAGTGGCACTTGCCCGACAACTTTGGTGTACGGTTTGGGACCCAAAGCCCTATTAGTATTGGATTTAGCGCTGAACACCGTTACTGATTTCAAGGAATATTATAGCAAATATACACAAGTTTCCATGATGGTATCTGCATCAGATTTGAGGAGCTTCAAGAATACTGGGAAAGGATAAGATAACTAACCAAGTGTTCCCATCGATGGTATGACATGCTATAGGGAAAATAACCCGTTTTTTGAACGTCCGGGAATTTCTTTTGGAATATGAGTAATCCCTTCCAACACAACATACCGGATTTTCCGCACGGTCCAAAAATTATCCCCACTTCCCCTGTCCCACATTTATTTTTATCACATCTATGAGACAACTGCCGTTCTCACCCATATGCCCCATAGAATTCAAAACACACGGTTCCAGGGGGTTACTTTGTTTCACATCTCATATAACAAGGAGCAGGGATACCTCGATCTCTCTTTCGAGTTTCTATCGTTGAATTCTATCTGCTTGCAAGGGGGAATGAGGGGAGGGGGTGGAGGGGATTTTGGACTATTGTAGAAACCTTCCTATTGTCTGGGTTAACTAATGTCCTCTTCACTGAACTAGAGCGAGGTCCATTACTCTCAAGGGACCTAAGGAGGCGTGTTCAGAATCCTCTTAGAAGAGACTCTTGGTTACAATCACAGGTATTAGGACCTACTGAATCTAGAATAGTTGGGTTAGATAGGTGTGACCCATAGTCATTTGTCTTGGGGTCATCTTTTGACTAATGTTCGGCAAACGACTAATTTTCCAAGGAAGGTAGTTTTCTGGTTCGTGGTCAAGACGGGTGAAAAGTTATTTGACTCTATAGCAGTTGCCCGGAGTATTGACGCATCCAAACAACGCCATTTTTTTACGGCGATGGTTATCTACATCCGGTAAACATGGAATCACTGGTTTTACCATAGAGAGAGCATTTGCAAGTGGAATTGATCGCAAATTGAACCATGGGGGTTGGATTAATTTTGGCATGCTGCTAAATAAGAAGGGCGAATGGCATTACGGGGAAACTTGCTACTTGGTCGATACTACAAGCAGGACACTGAAAACGAATCAGTTATTTCTTAGCGCTTTACCAACAAGAGTATTCCCTCAGGACGATTTTCCGTAAACGAAGGGTTCATAGAACTCATGCTCTGTGAGACAGTAATCCTATTCCCGATACCTAGGTAATGTACCTACAGGAATAAGAGGGTTGTAGAAATTGGTAGAACCTATCCACTTAAACAAAGGTACATATGAATATTCCCCATACCCGTGATTTATCTGCAGTTGCTCAAATTTGCAGATACCAGTCGAGAGCTCAAACGACCGGTTTCCCCGGTACTGGATCTTGTCAATTATTCCGTCAGGATGTCCAGTAGGAGTGGACATTCAAATTGAACCAAGTGACGAAATTTGATGCTGAACCTATGCCTTTACTAGAAGAGCTACTTACCAGACTATCGAATTCTCATTTCTTTACTAAACTCGATTTGTCTAAGGGCTATTGGCAAGTTCCATTATCCGAACACGCCAAACCGTTTACTGCTTTTTCGACGCCTAGGGGTCTATTCCAATGGAATTTCATGCCTTTCGGTCTTATGAACGCCCCTGCAACATTCGTACGCATGATGCGTCGAATCCTATCTCATCGCTCAGATGTCATTGCGTATCTTGATGACATCTGCCTTTTCAGTGATACTTGGAACGATCACTATAATGGGATAAATGAACTATTGTCTATCTTACGCGAGCATAACCTGACAGCGAAACCATCGAAAGCATGTATTGGTTTTAGCGAAATATCTTTCTTAGGACACCGTGTTGGTCATGGGTTCCTAAAAACAGAAGACCATAATACAAGTAAGATACTTAACATTTCTATTCCTAAGACTAAAAAGCAAGTGCGAAGTCTCTTAGGTCTAATACAATTTTATGGACGATTCATTCCGAATCTGTCCTCCATTATGTCACCTCTTTCTTCCTTGCTAAAGAAAGGGTCTCCTAATGTAGTCCATTGGACTCAAGAATGTCAATCCTCTTTGGATAAGGTTAAAACTATGTTTTCTACTTTACCTATCCTAGTATTGCCTTCTAAGGATAAGACATTTATTCTTCGTAGTGACGCTTCATCCACCGGGATTGAAGCAGCACTAATGCAAGAGTACTCTGGAACTCTGCATCCTGTGATGTATATTTCTCGTAAATTAAATGCCGCAGAGAAGAACTACTCGGTCCTAGACCGTGAATTATTGGCTATGGTTTGGTCAATCCTTAAACTGCAAAGATTTCTTCTTGGCGCGCATTTCATCGTGGAAACTGACCAGAAAGCTCTTACGGCTATTCAGAGTAAAAATCTGAAGAGCGCGAGATCAACGCGTTACGCGATTGCTCTGCAGCCATTTCATTTTTTGGTGCGAGCTATCCGTGGGTCAGAAAATGTGATGGCAGATATTTTGTCTAGATGCCCACATGATCCATAACTGTTATACAACTTTGATACAGTTGTTCCTATGTTGAAATGTGTACACATATGTGATATCATATATTGATTGTAACACTACTTAGCGGTTCATTGATATTTATTCACCGCTGATCTTTCAATGTTTTTTTCGTCTTTGATGATCATGATGTTAAGATATCTTAGATGAAATTTATGTATAAACTAAAGTACAAATTGTGTCATTGCTAATATTGTAGTATGCGTTGCTGACACCTCTCTGGAAATATTTATACTTAGAGAAGTATTTTCTCTAAGGTCAGAAAACTTATGCTTATCATCTGCGCATTGTTATTGGTGCGTTGTGAGCCTATTGTATGTTGCTCCTAGATGTATTTTAAAAAAAAAATGTATAATTTTTTTTTCCCGAGGGGTGTGGTAATCTGTTGCGTACATATTTTGACGCACATATTACAAAAATCGATATGGCTATTTAATATGGAAAAGATATAGACATTCATTCATTTGTGTATGAAAATGCTGTCTATGGTAAAGCGAGATAACTCATGATTGATTTACACTTTTGATCATAGGAGTAATCGTTCTTGATATTGATTCGGCGCATGGATATGACACCCATGTCCGTACTTATTTGTTAGGGCCAGAAAATATATTAATTTGCTTATTATGTTTATGGCCTGAATTCATATGTATTACATATTATTAGTACAAGTAGAATCAGTCCTATATTGTATATTTTTGATGGGTAGGCAGGACTATATTCTTGTTATGGCGCTCTAGCGGAAGTATGAGTTGTCTTGACAAGTCGTGATGAGTTCCGAGGTACTGTTTACAATGGCGGTTACGCATTTTCCCAGGGCTGGTACATTCTTCAATAAAAATGTTTTATGAAGTGTTTTTCTTCTGTAGGAGATTGTGTCTCTACTAGAGCTTGTGTTAGAGACTCTCCTAATGTACGGTACCATGTATGATTCGGACTCCAGGTAATTCCAGACCCTATTTTTGATGATCTCATGTCGGTTAGACCTAGCTGGAATTTTGTGCTTCACAACGCTAGGGTCTCGTTTGTATCGACGAAGATGACGGGCTTCCATATAGCAGTTAGGTCTACGTGAAGTAACTGGATTACTGTAGAACTGTTTGGAGGATCTTTAAGAAATTATTCTTATATATTTCAAATTAACTTTGGCTTAGATATACCCTCCTGTGAGTGAGCGACAACTCAGGAAGGCGGCCATGTTACATTCCTGTCATCGTATTTTTGAATCACTGTCCAAAGAACGGGGCATGTATCCTACTATTCGGACAGTGGCAAGGAGATCTCAATGTTGATAGAAACCCCTTCCATGGTTTCATATATGATATGAACTGTGAACATAAAGCAACTTTAGTTACTTACCGATCCGCCTTCACTGACGCGCTTAGTCAGATAGGGGATGCGGCCATTATGTATCATGACATTGGAAGCTATTGATGTACTACCCATTATTTATGAACGTGTCATGACTTGTGATCTGCTATGTATGCCTACAAATTGATGTGTCAACCTGTACCCATGATTTACTCATTATGTCCCAGTGTGTGCGTCTAAATAAACTGTGTAAACAAAGATTCCAGCAGTCTGCATTGGTGCCTTGTAGACACAAGTGTATGAGTGATTAGATTGGTCAGAACACGAACAGTACACCATTCGCGTTAATCACACTCTACACTTCTACTCCATATCTACACCATCCTGCGTCGGTTGAATTGACCAAGTTTAGGGCCTGCTTCCCCTGGAGCCTTAGAGGGAAACTACTGCTTACAGCTGCCTTTGCCTTCCCTAACTCAGGACTAGGGTGAGTTACCCATTTACAGCTGGGTAGACTGGAGCATGCCTGATCTCAACAACTCTGTACACTACAATGGACATATACAGTAGTGACACCACAAACAACATGTTACAGTGATTGATAGTGGAGCTTTACAGTAAGAACACTATACAGAGCACTTTACAGTCGACCTAGACGACGGTGGATCCAGGACATCACAGACTGTCTGAACTTGTCTTTGGATGATGCAGGTCGACTTGACCAGGCTCGTGATGCGTTCAGAGCAGCTGTAATGGAGACAACGTACTGGAGAAAGTACATCACATGATGATGATGACGTCAAAAGTCTGTATGGTGCACAAGTTACTGCGCCAGGTTTTTAAGCCACGCAAAAGCGCTAACTTTTTAAAACACTCATCAAATGGCTTTGCGTATCTTCCAGGGGATTTCTGAAGGAACAACTAAAGAATAGAACAACTGAGCCATCAGGCTTGTCGTTCAAGGCTATTAATATGAGGTTGTACATTGGGCCGGGAACTTCATTATGTAAAGTAAATTCTTACATTAACCATCGCTGTAGGAGCGTTCGACAGTTTAGTGCAGGCTTCTTGTAACGGGACCAGATTCAGTGGTGACTGCATGCTTCTTGTAACGGGACCAGGTACACTTAAGGCTCCATGTATCAAATAGAGCTCACGGGACAATGAGGATGATTGTGAATCTTTTTTTTTCTGTCAACTGATAAATGATAATGCCGGGGATGATGATGCTGTTGTGTACACTGATGGGTCTGTGATCCGTGGTGAGAAATCAAGTTGGGGTTTCTCTGCATGGTAGAGTTAAGGGCAGGATCATTCGCTGAGCATAGCGGGACTTACATGAGGTTGAGGCAGCTACTGCTGCTTTAAGGTGGTTGTCTGAAACTTCATTAACAAGGGCAGTTATTGTGTCAGACTCTTAGTCAACGCTTCGGAAGATTCAAAATGGATGGCTACGGCATTAATGGAAAACATCCATAGCAGCCTCAAATCTTCAAGAATTGGTGTGGATCTACTGTCCTGGTCATGCAGATGTACGCGGCAATGAAAGACCTGATACTGGCTTAAAGAGCAACTATAATAGGTGCTTTGGATGTGGACAAGGGAGAGATAGTGATGACAATTAATGATCGCCTATTCGAGAATGACACTGCTATCGATGAATCATAAAGGCTAAGATGGTTGGAGCTTGGCATTAGGTGTAATACTGGCCGGGATGAACGTAAAGAGGGGATGCATTCGGCGTATATACAACCAGCGCGCAACAGGAACAATTAACACCAATACCCTTTGACGTTTGCATCTATGGGTTTGCCTGGAATGCAATGATGTAGATTCTGAATAACAATAACAATAACTATTGTTTTTTTTAATGCTTCTTCTTCGCTTGCTGTCAAACAACCACTTCAGTTTCTCCCATTAAGTTAGTGGTCTATCTCATGCTTCTCTTATTGCTGTAAGCTTTTCCGTCTACAGTGTTGGTGAAGGAAATTTATGTTCCTCTTGTGGACTTAATTCCTGGAAGACATTTTCTGCTGTTTGCTTGCCTTTCCCAGATAGACATATGTCTTACTGAACTTTTTTTTACTTTGTTGAGGAGATATCTGATTCTGCAGTGACTTTCTCATTCTGAATATTATCACTTTATCTCTTCTGAGCCCCGGTGGTGAAACATGTTTAGAACCTAGCCGTGTACACTAAGTTTTGAGGAGTCACTTGAGCCCCATACGTAACTCTGGCGTTTACTTGGTTGGTTGCATGCAGAAGGATCTCACTATGGACATCATGAAAGGCAGGGGAGCTGAGAAGTGACTGTGTAGGACCTGACGATTCCTTGTGAGAGCCCAGAACCAGAGCATAGTATTTTAGCTCTGCGTATTTGGAGAGCCCCTTGGATGGCGGGGAATGCACAGTATGCCACACGCTTCTTCCTCTTAGCTTGGGGCCAAGTGTGATGAATCTTTACATACAAGCCAAGCTGGAAATACTGCAGCCCATTTTCTAATATCTTATAGTGTCGGCGTCTGTGGCCTAATGGATATGAACGCAGTTTCATAATCCAGATATACCAGGTTCGAAACCTGCTGCAGGCTGTTTGGTAGCAGATCGCTTTGTGTGGATTTTTAAAAATGGTATAAGCGCCGTACCGTTCAGAAAGCAATGGCAAACTACTGAATGAAAAAAAATTGCTTAGAAAAATCACAAACAGCCAATAAAAGTTGGGGTTGATTGCCACGTCCTGTAAAGGATAAGCAACTAACTTTTATAGTGGACAGAAATCCAGTGTACTTCCAGTTTGTTGAATGTATTACCTACAGATCTCCCTACAGAGCATGGAAGCACTACTGCAGTTGGTTATATTCTATGTTACTTAGGATAAGGTAAAGGAACCCGTTACACGACATTGAGGCATATTGGGAATATGGTGTTAGGCCCATATTTTCTTGACCATCGGCACACTAAGGGTGATGTGGTCAGCATCACGCCGACCGCCTTAACCTTCCCAGAGTGTCTCTGGTACCCAATTCATGAGGCTGGGTCGACCCCGGAGCTGTTAGCGGTCTTAAAAAAAAAAATCCCACCTCAACTGGGGATCGAACTACGAACCACCGAGCTAGGAAGCCAATGCACTAACCACTGAGCTATAAACCATGTTACATAGAGTCAGTATTTATTAAATATCGTTTCAAACACGAGATTTAATACTGCCTATCATCTTTCTTGTTTTGCTTTCTCCGTGACGCTCCTGGCGGAGAATTGAGCTAGCACTGTATTTGTTCTTAGGCAGCCAACACTAACTCATATGCTCCTCATAGAGCATCTAGTTAACATTGTACCATTGTCTCCAGGTAGCCTTCACCAAGAATACACATTCTTCTACTGTGGTGGTCTCTAGAGCATCAGTTTTTTGTTCATGATGTTGCCAGCTCCATTAACATCATCATTATTACGTTATATAAAGTACAGTACTAAACATCGTTTAAAGAACAGATTTAATACTGCTCATCATCATATTCATCATCATCATCAGCTGCTGCAATAGTCACATCGAAGGTCAACGTCTTCTGTCTTTTGTCTTGATGGTGCAATCTTTCCTGTCCATCTCTTGATGTTATCTTCCCGCTTATAGCGCTGTCTTCCTTTTGCATGTTTGCCTTCAACCTTCCTTCCATTACGGTCTTGAGCATGGTGTTATGTCTTTTTATTTCGGGAAAATAGATTAGCTGTCTGTCTAATTCTGGTCTCCTTTATTGTCTTGTCATTCCTAACTTTTCTAGTATCTTTTGTTTACTTCCCTTTATACAAATTGCGCGCCACTCTTCTACGTATCAACATTGCAAGGGAGTTAATTTTCTTTTCCAGCCATTTCCAGTTGTTTAATTAATTATTGCTATTTTTTTTATAGGTATACCACCAGGCACTGTTGTAATATCTACGGAGTCTTTAACAGCGGGATTTGAACCCTTCTACGTTACGGTATGTTTTTTATAAGAATAAAAACAGAGCCGTAAATAATTAAAAATAAAAACAAAAAAAGCAAAAACTAAAATAAAACAAGCTAAAATAAGAACACTTACAAGCGATTTAACTCAATTCATTTTTTTCTTTGTCCTTTATGAAATGTGAATAAAGTTTGTTGTGACCGGTCACACACCGGGCCCACTTTCTCACTCTCAGATGCAAACTGTAGACAACCACACACACAGTGATGCCACAGCTGGGTATTTCTTACTAGATCTGGGTTTTTGGGCTTCCGTCTGGGTATCTGGGTAATTTTTTTCAAAATCTGCATTAATCTGGGTATATTTGACAATTGGCATTTACAATGTATGTATATTCTGTGCATTGAGCATTATACATTATATTTATATTATAATTAAATGTCAAACGTTATGTGCTATCTATTTTTTTTATTCCACTTAAATTTAATTCTTGTTTTTAACCACGTCAATGACGTTGTTTTTTTTACTGGCATATACTTTGTGTTGGGGAAAAAAAGCTATTACCAGTTTTTCATCAAACCAAAAGAGCCCTGTCTCAAAGATAAAATTGCTAAAGCGGAGATACTGTTGTCGGCTTTCATGGCAGAACATAAGACTCCGTTTTCGCAAGCTGGTCATTTGATTGAATGCTGCAAGCAGATATTTCCAGACAGCCCAATTGCTCAAAAAATGTCACTGAAGCGCACCAAGGCTGCTTATGTGATGCAGTACGGCATTGCTCATTTTGAGCGGCTTGAAGTTATAAACATTTGCAGAAATCAGACATTTTCTATACTCGTTGATGAGAGTACTGATATTTCTACGAACCAGATTTTGGCAGTCGTTGTGCGATTCTGTGACACAAAAACAAAAAAGGTAGTTGATTCACTGTTAGACCTCATTGAGGTTGAGGATGGGACTGGTCTTGGCATGTTTACAACTGTTAAGAAATTGTTGAGCACGCATGAAATCCCGCTTAGTAACGTCATTGGTTTTGCTGCAGACAACTGTGCCACTATGATGGGGACTGCAAGTGGTTTACAGGCACATCTGAAGAAAGAGATTCCACATGTCTTTGTTCTCGGCTGTGTTTGTCATTCATTTGCACTTTGTGCAAATGCTGCCAGCAACCACCTACCATCTTAGCAGCGCAGTTTAAACAGTTGTTTCAGAAGAGAGCCTTGATCGTCTGTCTGATCAATGGCGAGAACTGGCATCGTACCGAAAAGATCTTGGACATCTAGTGGATGAGGATCCGCTCACATTCTGGCTGGACTGTAACAAGTAACAGATGCTAATAACCAGAAGAAATTTGATGTTTTGGCTGACCTCATGTGCACGCTTATGGCACTACCTCACTCCTCGGCATGCGTCGAAAGAGTGTTTTCGAAGGTTAACTTAGTTAAAACTAAACAAACCAACAAGCTTTTGTGTGAAACAGTTTCCAATCGAATACTAGCCAAGCAACCAAGCAGTTGCCAGAGATGGAGTTTGTCATAAGTTTAATCCTAGTAAATGCGTGGTTGAAGATGTGCGTGAAGGACGTTGTCGGCAGAGATATGCAAAGATTTTGGAACTCCACAATCAAGATTCCACGTTGTCAATTCATGCATATGATCTTGACGAAGGAGAAGTTGTCGACAAGGATGCCGAGTCTCTGACAAGTGACATTTTTCAACAATAACAAGTTACAACTAACATTTTATATTTAATTTGAGGAACATTTTGTTAATGTAACTAATGTAAGTATATTACTGTTAAAATATCTCATTTTCAAGAGTACATATATTGAGGTGTTATTAAAATAATTTTTATTTAATTGTGAATTTTTGGTAATAAAAAAAAAAAAAAAAATGAAGAAATACATAAAAATTGATAGCACACAGATTATTTGTGCTAAAGATGAACATAAAAGATTATGTAAACATCGTCTATCCCGTGTATTTGAGGCATAAAATAATCTGGGTATTTCTGGGTTTTTTAAAGAAGAACATCTGGGTTTATCTCTAGAACTTGAGTGGTAACGCTGCACACACATGATGTTTAAGATTTCTGTTTCCTTAGAAAATAATCAAACACGTGGTACTTAATTTTAGTTCAGCTACATCGTAGGGTTTCAGAATCTGATTTATGATGTCAAGATCCAGGTTCTAGTTCAGATAACATCCCTTTCCTGCTCGGCCGTGAAATTGAATCTGAATGAATATATGGAGGATTGTTTTTCATCCAGTACAAAGCAAGGCGACCACGATTGAGGAAATAAAATGGAATCGGAAAGAGAAAGTCAGCGTTACTTTAGACAGCAAAACGAGAAAGAAAGGTTTTAATTGTATCTTCACCGAAACATTTTAGTGGAAGTTTTGTCTATTCAGTTTGTCCCTCCTTATTTCTCTCCCCACTGTTATCACTATAAAAACGAGTGTGCATTATAATTTCAAGAACAAGGTAGTAGGGTTCCTTTATCCCCTTTCCCCGTCTCCCTTTAATCACTACTATCATTACAAAAAAATGTACAATGTATAACCTTTTTAAATGTGCAAGAAAGAGTTTTTTGTAAATGAGTGGGTGCGAGGGAGTGAGTTTTTTTCTTCTATACAACTGTTCATTGTGTAATTGTCTTTTCACTGAAATTTCTTTATGGAAATATGTAAAATGAACATATTTTGTAAACTCAAACGGAATGCGAATAAAGATTGAAAAAAAAAAAATTATCGGCCTTTTGTCTAAGATCAAAGTGTCTAAGCCAGGGCCGAGATCAAACATATTATGCACAATAAAGTCAATAGACCTCACTTTACGCCCCAAAGGAGTATTTAAAAAAATTTAGAAATACAAAAGTTAATAAAACACTATATCATCAAAACAAAAGCTAACATATAAAAAATAATAAATAAGGATGCGAGCCAGTAGTCTACACTGGTGAAAGAGTCCCCCTAGATAAATACCCTTTCATGATCGCTCAATTCACTGCGACCTTCGAGAAAGTGCTCAGTAGCCCTTGTAGCGAAATGGTTTTTGGTTTAGAGGGGAGAAAGTGTACGTATGACAGACTTGATGGAAGAATGAATAAAAGATAATCTCTAGAGGAAACTCTTCCAGACTGCAGGTTGAATGCACAGTCTCTCCTCGGGGATTAGTCCACTCAAAAAACCTGTCTAAGAGAAGTCTGGTGAAACTAAACAGGATATTCTCTAGGCGATAAATTCTTTATCCGATATCCTACAAAGGACTATGTATAGTACATATAGATGGATAAGAGATTTGGTGCCCAGCCACATTAAAAATATCCTGACCCAATAGTGTTATTTAATTTTGGCTCTGCCCCCAGGGTGTAGAATTATGTTATTAAAACTATACAACCCAATTAAATATTACAAAGAAAATAACAACAGACTCTGTTATGTAAAGTTTACAAAAATGAAAATAGAATTTCACAATATATTCAACTATACAACTATATGTTATGTTCCCTAATCTATGAATGGTTCTGATCCATGTCAGAATTAATTTTTAATCATAGGACAATGGGAATATTCTGTAGTGGTTCTGCTGGCATGTTCAAATACTCATCTCAAATGCTGATGTAGTCTTGTTGCCAGGGGTTCAATATGTCCCAGCACTCCAGGTCCCGCAAGGTCTTTTTAGGGTTTCGGAGGATGGCAAGTTGCTTTCTCCGTCTTGACTCAGGGCGCATCACCAGCTGGGATGGATTAAGTCTGCCCTTGAGAACACTGCTTATGGTTTAGTCTTCTGGTATGACAACCTGACCTGGTAGGACTGGATTGACAAACAATTGAAGCGCCATTAGTAATCTTGCCAGAGAAGTCATTTCCCATATCTGCTGGGCGCTACTCGTCCATCAGAAATCTAACAAACATTCATAGCTAACATCAATACACAGTGCTATTATTAGCTAGGAAATACTATAGCATAACTGATGTTATAAGCAAACAGGTGGGTCTCAACCTATATCTGGCTTCCAGCTTGTTTTAACGCAGTGATTTTCAACATATGGGCCGTTAGCTTCACCCACTGTGAAGTTTGGGGCAGTGGTCATCAAAAGTTTGAGAACCACTGGTCTACCTTGTGCCCACAGAGCAATAAAATCAATTTGGGGTCACTGTCAACAATGGTTTGAGAACCACTGGGTAATAGTTTTCTATTCTTCTGTAACATGTGCAGGTGTCATTGCTGCTAAGGTTTGAGAACCACTGAATTACAAGTCAGTCAACATATTCATTTATAAAATTGGCTAGTGCTGTTGCCATTCATTACATACTTCTGTGTTTATGTGATAGGTATTCATATACCTTGATAATACCATCATAACATAGGATACATGCACATTAACACATTAAAATATAATAAGGATATTTGCAGAAATCAGTTCAGGATTAAAATATGACAAGAATAATCAGCTGAAATCATACAGTAGAAATTAGTAGAAATCATTCAGTAAAAACAGGACATGGGTAGTTCATACATGAAACTTTCAGTATACATAATGTTGTTGTCTCCTGTACAAAATCAAGGATATTAATTTCTGTCACAGTGAAAAACAAAAGATACTGACATGATATGTTGTAGATAAACATATGATTAATTCATGTTATTCATATAACAATATAGATCACTTACTCGCTGCGCTCAAGACCACTGCTGTTTAAAATGACCGGTATTTCTTAACCAGACTATCTTGTCCAGGCCGGTCGCTGCCTAGCGAGAGAATGGGCTTACCAGACTATGCCTTGAAAATCGCGCCTAATTTCTCCAGGTTTCAGTTTGGTTGCTGAGGTCAAAGGTCAAAAGACAATATACGGCTCTCCTATCCATTGGCTAAACTGTAATTATTCAGGGCGCGGTTTAAAAGTTCACAGCGGTAAAAGGTCACAGTAGTTTTGCCAGTCAAACGTAGAACAAAGGAATTTATTTCCCGCAGCAAATGGGAGATCTCCTGATGTGTATTGACGAGTGGTAGAGATTCTAGAGAATTTAAGAGAAGGAATGTTTTGGTATGAGAAAAGATTGACAGAGAGAAAAGAAGGCGAATACACTTCGTGACATAGGCCCCCTTTTAAAAGTTATGCCTACGGCTAACTTAAGTTGAGCCGACTATTCTCTTCTGTCTGCTAATACCTTCCTGTTTCATATCTCTTGTTAATTCAATCCCATTGTTTCCTCTTTTCCCTCTGTCGAACGGTATGCCTGTAATCAACACATGTCTATCCGTTTCCTCATTGTCAAGGAGTTGAGGTATGTTAAGCAATCCTGCTCGTATGATCTTCCCTCTCTTATGTTCCTCCTTGTGGACCTTACATTGTAGCTTGCCTCCTGGCAAAGAGCTTGCATTAAAGCCTACACTCTGCTTGCAATGCGGTCTATAGCAAATAGTTTTGCATGATGAGGTTGCCAACCTCATACACAACCTTATTTTAGTCATATTACTTGACCTGCCTAAGGACACATACCTATCTCCCCAGGTATGAGAGCGTGTATGTTCTTCTTTCGCTGTTTCTCCAGTGACAGAGAAAGATAAGTCTACCAGTTGTTCCTGCCCACCAGGTACCAAGGAAATTTGAACCCGCTTCACTTTCTGATCCCAGAGAGTGGGTGAGGTTATTGGAACTGACTGAAGACTAAGTGCTTGAGGCTCATGTTCCTCTTTAGCCGTTTCTCCCGTGTTAAAGGAAGATATTCCTGAAACATGTTTTTCCCACCAGGTACCAAGGAAATTTGGACCCGCTTCACTTTCTGATCCCAGAGAGTGTTTAAACTTGGAAGATATTTAAAGGAAGATATTTCTGAAACATGTTTCATCCCACCAGGTACCAAGAAAACTCTGGCCCGGCTTCACTTTCTGCACGCAGATCGTGGGTGAGACTCTCAAAACTTGTTCAGAATTAAATGCACTGGGGTGGTCATCCCCTTTGCACTCTTCCAACTTTTCAGTGAAAATATTGGAAGATGAGTTAGGCATTGGAGTCTCCATAGCCTGTTCAGTCACGCCATCTCTGGATCGTGCTGAGTCTCCTAAGATGATATATTTCCCTCCTTGAGGTATGGGGTAAATTCGTTCATCTAATATTGCGGCCTTTACTTTGCCGTTTACAAAGTTCGACCTAACTTCTACATAAGCTAAAGGCAAAATCATCCTTCTGTTGTTTATCATGGGTGCTGTTACCTCAACATCCTCTTCGGTGACTTGATCAGGGTCGACGACAGAGGCTGAGACAAGGGCATCACACCCAAGACCTTGATAATACAAACAGGTGATTTGTTCTCCATTTACTGTGGCAGTCTCCACATTTTGAGAATCCCTGTATCCACTCCGGGCCTTCGTCAAGTTCCCATCCATGGTAGGGACCTTAGCTTTGTATGAAGTCTGTGGGTTTGGGTCTCGGCGCCTACAGTCTAACTGATGTAGGGTGGCCGACAGGTGATGCTCAAGAACATCCCTTCCCTTCCCATAGGGTTGCGTAATCCTTTTCTGTTGAGTGATCCTATTTGGTTGAGCGATCCTATTTACTTGAGCGATCCTATTTACCAGGTTTTTGGTGCGGTTGTTTTTTTTTGGTATGCCTGTTGTGAGTTTTTTTTGCTGAGGATGAGGAAGGTCTCTTCAGATTATTTGCACAGCTGTGCTTAATCTTGTTTTCAGGACAGTCTAGAGGTCTCTGTTTAGATATCCTAGCCTCTGCTCTGTCTGAGCCTGAATTCTGAGACATAGACTTGGCTTCATGTGGTGCAGTTATATTTACCGCTAAGGGTGGTGATGCAACTGGCAAAGGAGTGGCATGATGAGTATTCCTAGATTCAAGTTTATCCCTGGATTCCATTTTTGTAGGTTGAAACTGAGTTTCCATTTCTTGCAGTTCTTCCTTACACTGGAGGGATTTTTCTTGTCTTTGTCTCTCCTGTTCCACATTCCTCTTCCTTGCATTTTTGCTCTCCATTCGTTCTGTTGCCCCATTATGCTCATGAAACATTCTACCTGTTCCGAGACATAATTTTCCAGCAAACTTCCCGAGAAGCCAGAGAATTTTCCAATCTTATATGATTGCGCTGTCCATTTACTTCAGTCTTCGGTCCTCATCCATGTACGCACAGTGGTTTTTTGCTTATATATGAGATGCTTCTTGATTCACATCACGGCCTAAATAGTTTTTGGATAGCCGTGTAACTAGTTGAGTAAAGTATTCATTATAGGGGCAGCTCGGACGACCTATTTATTCCACACAGTGTTAAACTTTGATTCCTGGCAAATTTGAAGTTAAATCATTGTTAACATCTATTGGTCTTCAATAACCAGCCAATAGTTCCAAGCAAGAAGTAAGTGTCGCCCCATTTCTTATGGCAAGTTTAATTTTTCTAAATTAAAAATTTCAGGCCGCTCCTATTAATGGTCTAGGTGTCCCTCTTTAATCTATGACATTCCTAGACTTGGGACACCGGATAATAGCCTTGGACAAGTACCTACAGGGAGAATCCAGTATGTGGAATCTATTAAAATAATTATTATATATCTCTTCACATGTTCTAAATATGAAAAAAAGTAGATCCCGGGATGCCAAAGTCGTGGTATGGATACCGAGAGGTTAGCCAAGATGAAACACTAACCTGGTTGTATTGTTATATCTGCCTTTGTTTGGATTGGATATGCTATCTAAGAATTTTATGAAGAAAGTCTGGGATGCTTACAAGTATGATATAAATTATTGCTCCGTGAGAATGAATCCGTTTGCCTTAATAAACGTCCTTGGGAGAAGGTCAACGGACGTTAATACCATGTCTGTTATATGGTAATGGAAGTGATCCTTAGTCACTGGAATATAAGAGAACTTAACTGTTAGAGAATCTACAACAACTATTAACAGTGATACTAACATTTTGACGTATGATCTTCGCATCTGTAACTATGATTGTCTTGTTCCACTTCGTTGGTGTCACGTCAATAAAATATATGTACTGTAATCACCGGCTTGTGTGCTGCCAATACTTGCCCAGTTCACCCAATGCAACGATACTTGTTGGAATTTTCGTTTGAAGAACTTTGTTGACATTTATTCCGTTTTAACCATTCGCGTTTCAATTTACCTCTTCACTGAACTTAACGATAAAATGGAGTCAACAATTGTGCTGTCCATTTCTTTAGTCCTTTTATCTCATCCATTTTAACAGCAGTGGTTTTGCTGAGCGAGTATGAGATCTCTAACTCACTATCAAATAAATACAGGCTTAATACTTTCTATAGCCGTAACTAAACTAAAGTATTTTAACAACCTCTGTTATTTAAAACCAGCATACATACAACATAATATAAATATTAGTTAACAACATGTAACTAATAACCAGCAGTACCACCAAGAATAGTTTTCATATCATAACTAAAATCTGTTTTTCTTGTAAAAATTTATATGTAATTTAGTCTAGGGTAATTTATATGTCTCTCTTTAATCTAATCCTAGCCTTGGACACCAATTAGTGACAAGTACCTACAGCAGTAGTGGTCTAGGAAAGATAAGAGTTTTCATATCTCAGACAAGTGTCTAAATATGAAAAAAAGTAAATCCCGGACGAGCGTCCCAGTGTAGCGAAATGGTTTTTGGTTTAGAGGGAAGAAAGTGTACGTATGACAGACTTGATGGAAGAATGAATAAAAGATAATCTCTAGAGGAAACTCTTCCAGACTGCAGGTTGAATGCACAGTCTCTCCTCGGGGATTAGTCCACTCAAAAAACCTGTCTAAGAGAATTCTGGTGAAACTAAACAGGATATTCTCTAGGCGATAAATTCTTTATCCGATATCCTACAAAGGACTATGTATAGTACATATAGATGGATAAGAGATTTGGTGCCCAGCCACATTAAAAATATCCTGACCCAATAGTGTTATTTAATTTTGGCTCTGCCCCCAGGGTGTAGAATTATGTTATTAAAACTATACAACCCAATTAAATATTACAAAGAAAATAACAACAGACTCTGTTATGTAAAGTTTACAAAAATGAAAATAGAATTTCACAATATATTCAACTATACAACTATATGTTATGTTCCCTAATCTATGAATGGTTCTGATCCATGTCAGAATTAATTTTTAATCATAGGACAATGGGAATATTCTGTAGTGGTTCTGCTGGCATGTTCAAATACTCATCTCAAATGCTGATGTAGTCTTGTTGCCAGGGGTTCAATATGTCCCAGCACTCCAGGTCCCGCAAGGTCTTTTTAGGGTTTCGGAGGATGGCAAGTTGCTTTCTCCGTCTTGACTCAGGGCGCATCACCAGCTGGGATGGATTAAGTCTGCCCTTGAGAACACTGCTTATGGTTTAGTCTTCTGGTATGACAACCTGGTATGACAACCTGGTAGGACTGGATTGACAAACAATTGAAGCGCCATTAGTAATCTTGCCAGAGAAGTCATTTCCCATATCTGCTGGGCGCTACTCGTCCATCAGAAATCTAACAAACATTCATAGCTAACATCAATACACAGTGCTATTATTAGCTAGGAAATACTATAGCATAACTGATGTTATAAGCAAACAGGTGGGTCTCAACCTATATCTGGCTTCCAGCTTGTTTTAACGCAGTGATTTTCAACATATGGGCCGTTAGCTTCACCCACTGTGAAGTTTGGGGCAGTGGTCATCAAAAGTTTGAGAACCACTGGTCTACCTTGTGCCCACAGAGCAATAAAATCAATTTGGGGTCACTGTCAATAATGGTTTGAGAACCACTGGGTAATAGTTTTCTATTCTTCTGTAACATGTGCAGGTGTCATTGCTGCTAAGGTTTGAGAACCACTGAATTACAAGTCAGTCAACATATTCATTTATAAAATTGGCTAGTGCTGTTGCCATTCATTACATACTTCTGTGTTTATGTGATAGGCATTCATATACCTTGATAATACCATCATAACATAGGATACATGCACATTAACACATTAAAATATAATAAGGATATTTGCAGAAATCAGTTCAGGATTAAAATATGACAAGAATAGTTCATACATGAAACTTTCAGTATACATAATGTTGTTGTCTCCTGCACAAATCAAGGATATTAATTTCTGTCACAGTGAAAAACAAAAGATACTGACATGATATGTTGCAGATAAACATATGATTAATTCATGTTTTCAAATAAACAATATTAGATCACTTACTCGCTGCGCTCACAACCACTGCTGTTTAAAATGACCGGTATTTCTTAACCAGACTATCTTGTCCAGGCCGGTCGCTGCCTAGCGAGAGAATGGGCTTACCAGACTATGCCTTGAAAATCGCGCCTAATTTCTCCAGGTTTCAGTTTGGTTGCTGAGGTCAAAGGTCAAAAGTCAATATACGGCTGCCTATCCCGTTGGCTAAACTGTAATTATTCAGGGCACGGTTTAAAGTTCACAGCTTTAAAAGGTCAGTGGTTTTGCCAGTCAAACGTAGAACAAAGGAATTTATTTCCCGCAGCAAATGGGAGATCTCCTGATGTGTATTTATGAGTGGTAGAGAATTTAGAGAGAAGGAATGTTTTGGTATGAGAAAAGATTGACAGAGAGAAAAGAAGGCGAATACACTTCGTGACATAGGCCCCCTTTTAAAAGTTATGCCTACGGCTAACTTAAGTTGAGCCGACTATTCTCTTCTGTCTGCCAATACCTTCCTGTTTCATATCTCTTGTTATTCAATCCCAGTGTTTCCTCTTTTCCCTCTGTCGAACGGTATGCCTGTAATCCACACATGTCTATCCGTTTCCTCATTGTCAAGGAGTTGAGGTATGTTAAGCAATCCTGCTCGTATAATCTTCCCTCTTTTATGTTCCTCCTTGTGGACCTTACATTGTAGCTTGCCTCCTGGCAAAGAGCTTGCATTAAAGCCTACACTCTGCTTGCAATGCGGTCTATAGCAAATAGTTTTGCATGATGAGGTTGCCAACCTCATACACAACCTTATTTTAGTCATATTACTTGACCTGCCTAAGGACACATACCTATCTCCCCCGGTATGAGAGCGTGTATGTTCTTCTTTCGCTGTTTCTCCAGTGACAGAGAAAGATAAGTCTACCAGTTGTTCCTGCCCACCAGGTACCAAGGAAATTTGGACCCGCTTCACTTTCTGATCCCAGAGAGTGGGTGAGGTTATTAAAACTGACTGAAGACTAAGTGCTTGAGGCTCATGTTCCTCTTTAGCCGTTTCTTCAGTGTTAACGGAAGATATTCCTGAAACATGTTTCATCCCACCAGGTACCAAGAAACTCTGGCCCGGCTTCACTTTCTGCACGCAGTTAGTGGGTGAGACTATCAAAACTTGTTCAGAATTAAGTGCACTGGGGTGGTCAATCCCTTTGCACTCTTCCAACTTTTCAGGGAAAATATTGGAAGATGAGTTAGGCATTGGAGTCTCCCTAGCCTGTTCAGTCACGCCATCTCTGGATCGTGCTGAGTCTTCTAAGATGATATATTTCCCCCCTTGAGGTATGGGGTAAATTCGTTCATCTAATATTGCGGCCTTTACTTTGCCGTTTACAAAGTTCGACCTAACTTCTACATAAGCTAAAGGCAAAATCATCCTTCTGTTGTTTATCATGGGTGCTGTTACCTCAACATCCTTTTCAGTGACTTGATCAGGGTCAACGACAGAGGCTGAGACAAGGGCATCACACCCAAGACCTTGATAATACAAACAGGTGATTTGTTCTCCATGTACTGTGGCAGTCTCCACATTGTGAGAATCCCTGTATCCACTCCGGGCCTTCGTCAAGTTCCCATCCATGGTAGGGACCTTAGCTTTGTATGAAGTCTGTGGGTTTGGGTCTCGGCGCCTACAGTCTAACTGATGTAGGGTGGCCGACAGGTGATGCTCAAGAACATCCCTTCCCTTCCCATAGGGTTGCGTAATCCTTTTCTGTTGAGTGATCCTATTTTGTTGAGCGATCCTATTTACCAGGTTTTTGGTGTGGTTGTTTTCAGTATGCCTGTTGTGAGTTTTTGCTGAGGATGAGGAAGGTCTCTTCAGATTATTTGCACAGCTGTGCTTAATCTTGTTTTCAGGACAGTCTAGAGGTCTCTGTTTAGATATCCTAGCCTCTGCTCTGTCTGAGCCTGAATTCTTAGACATAGACTTGGCTTCATGTGGTGCAGTTATATTTACCGCTGAGGGTGGTGATGCAACTGGCAAAGGAGTGGCATGATGAGTATTCCTAGATTCAAGTTTATCCCTGGATTCCATTTTTGTAGGTTGAAACTGAGTTTCCATTTCTTGCAGTTCTTCCTTACACTGGAGGGATTTTTCTTGTCTTTGTCTCTCCTGTTCCACATTCTCTTCCTTGCATTTTGCTCTCCATTCGTTCTGTTGCCCCATTATGCTCATGAAACATTCTACCTGTTCCGAGACATAATTTTCCAGCAAACTTCCCGAGAAGCCAGAGAATTTTCCAATCTTATATGATTGTGCTGTCCATTTCTTTAGTCCTTTTATCTCATCCATTTTAACAGCAGTGGTTTTGCTGAGCGAGTATGAGATCTCTAACTCACTATCAAATAAATACAGGCTTAATACTTTCTATAGCCGTAACTAAACTAAAGTATTTTAACAACCTCTGTTATTTAAAACCAGCATACATACAACATAATATAAATATTAGTTAACAACATGTAACTAATAACCAGCAGTACCACCAAGAATAGTTTTCATATCATAACTAAAATCTGTTTTTCTTGTAAAAATTTATATGTAATTTAGTCTAGGGTAATTTATATGTCTCTCTTTAATCTAATCCTAGCCTTGGACACCAATTAGTGACAAGTACCTACAGCAGTAGTGGTCTAGGAAAGATAAGAGTTTTCATATCTCAGACAAGTGTCTAAATATGAAAAAAGTAAATCCCGGACGAGCGTCCCAGTGTAGCGAAATGGTTTTTGGTTTAGAGGGGAGAAAGTGTACGTATGACAGACTTGATGGAAGAATGAATAAAAGATAATCTCTAGAGGAAACTCTTCCAGACTGCAGGTTGAATGCACAGTCTCTCCTCGGGGATTAGTCCACTCAAAAAACCTGTCTAAGAGAATTCTGGTGAAACTAAACAGGATATTCTCTAGGCGATAAATTCTTTATCCGATATCCTACAAAGGACTATGTATAGTACATATAGATGGATAAGAGATTTGGTGCCCAGCCACATTAAAAATATCCTGACCCAATAGTGTTATTTAATTTTGGCTCTGCCCCCAGGGTGTAGAATTATGTTATTAAAACTATACAACCCAATTAAATATTACAAAGAAAATAACAACAGACTCTGTTATGTAAAGTTTACAAAAATGAAAATAGAATCTCACAATATATTCAACTATACAACTATATGTTATGTTCCCTAATCTATGAATGGTTCTGATCCATGTCAGAATTAATTTTTAATCATAGGACAATGGGAATATTCTGTAGTGGTTCTGCTGGCATGTTCAAATACTCATCTCAAATGCTGATGTAGTCTTGTTGCCAGGGGTTCAATATGTCCCAGCACTCCAGGTCCCGCAAGGTCTTTTTAGGGTTTTGGAGGATGGCAAGTTGCTTTCTCCGTCTTGACTCAGGGCACATCACCAGCTGGGATGGATTAAGTCTGCCCTTGAGAACACTGCTTATGGTTTAGTCTTCTGGTATGACAACCTGGTATGACAACCTGGTAGGACTGGATTGACAAACAATTGAAGCGCCATTAGTAATCTTGCCAGAGAAGTCATTTCCCATATCTGCTGGGCGCTACTCGTCCATCAGAAATCTAACAAACATTCATAGCTAACATCAATACACAGTGCTATTATTAGCTAGGAAATACTATAGCATAACTGATGTTATAAGCAAACAGGTGGGTCTCAACCTATATCTGGCTTCCAGCTTGTTTTAACGCAGTGATTTTCAACATATGGGCCGTTAGCTTCACCCACTGTGAAGTTTGGGGCAGTGGTCATCAAAAGTTTGAGAACCACTGGTCTACCTTGTGCCCACAGAGCAATAAAATCAATTTGGGGTCACTGTCAACAATGGTTTGAGAACCACTGGGTAATAGTTTTCTATTCTTCTGTAACATGTGCAGGTGTCATTGCTGCTAAGGTTTGAGAACCACTGAATTACAAGTCAGTCAACATATTCATTTATAAAATTGGCTAGTGCTGTTGCCATTCATTACATACTTCTGTGTTTATGTGATAGGCATTCATATACCTTGATAATACCATCATAACATAGGATACATGCACATTAACACATTAAAATATAATAAGGATATTTGCAGAAATCAGTTCAGGATTAAAATATGACAAGAATAGTTCATACATGAAACTTTCAGTATACATAATGTTGTTGTCTCCTGCACAAATCAAGGATATTAATTTCTGTCACAGTGAAAAACAAAAGATACTGACATGATATGTTGCAGATAAACATATGATTAATTCATGTTTTCAAATAAACAATATTAGATCACTTACTCGCTGCGCTCACAACCACTGCTGTTTAAAATGACCGGTATTTCTTAACCAGACTATCTTGTCCAGGCCGGTCGCTGCCTAGCGAGAGAATGGGCTTACCAGACTATGCGTTGAAAATCGCGCCTAATTTCTCCAGGTTTCAGTTTGGTTGCTGAGGTCAAAGGTCAAAAGTCAATATACGGCTGCCTATCCCGTTGGCTAAACTGTAATTATTCAGGGCACGGTTTAAAGTTCACAGCTTTAAAAGGTCAGTGGTTTTGCCAGTCAAACGTAGAACAAAGGAATTTATTTCCCGCAGCAAATGGGAGATCTCCTGATGTGTATTTATGAGTGGTAGAGAATTTAGAGAGAAGGAATGTTTTGGTATGAGAAAAGATTGACAGAGAGAAAAGAAGGCGAATACACTTCGTGACAGCCCTCAGCATGGTGATACTATTACAGAAAACTGGGAGCATCTACGGAACACCATTCAAAGTACTGCACTTGCCACCTTTGGTAAGAAAACAGCAAAGTCAAATGACTGGTTTGATGCTTCATCAGATGTGATGGCACCTGTTATTGAAGCTAAGCGCAGTGCTATGAATGAATACAAACGTTCACCGAGTGCCAGAACCCTACAGATCCTGAGGGCTACGAGAAGCAAAGTTCAACAAACTGCTCGACGCTGTGCAAATGACTACTGGCTCCAGCTCAGTGAGAGCATCCAGATCGCAGCGCAAACAGGCAACATTAGACAAATGTATGACGGTATAAAGAAAGCACTTGGCCCCCATAAAAGTAAGACGGCACCGCTAAAAACCATCAGCGGAGAGAAGCTAACCGATAAGGGTAAGCAGATGGAGAGGTGGGTCGAGCACTACTCTGAGCTTTACGCTAGAGACAATACCGTTACGCCTGCAGCCCTTGATGGTGTCAACGGTATGCCAACTATGGAGGAGCTGGATGCCGAACCAACATTAGAGGAACTCAGCAAGGCCATTGATAGCTTGGCCTCTGGCAAAGCACCAGGCAGTGATGGGATTCCTCCTGATTTAATCAAATGCTGTAAGAGCACGCTATTACATCCCCTGCATAGGATGCTGTGCCAGTGCTGGGAAGAGACAACTATTCCTCAAGACATGCGAGATGCCAAGATTGTAACACTGTATAAAAATAAAGGAGACAGAAGTGATTGCAATAACTACAGAGGCATCTCTCTTCTTAGTATTGTTGGTAAGGTTTTTGCCAAAGTCATCTTAATGCGACTACACAAGTTAGCTGAGCGCATATATCCAGAGTCACAGTGTGGATTCCGAGCTGGCAGATCAACAACAGACATGATCTTCTCTCTCCGCCAGCTTCAGGAAAAATCAAGAGAGCAGAAAAGACCACTATATATCGCCTTTATAGACCTCACAAAAGCATTCGACCTGGTTAGTAGGGATGGACTCTTTAAAATCCTCCTGAAAATAGGCTGCCCTTCTAAAATGCTGGAAATGATAAAGTCATTCCATGACGGCATGAAGGGAACAGTCCAATATGCTGGAAGCACGTCACAGCTCTTTGATATACGAAGTGGCGTTAAACAAGGCTGTGTTCTGGCTCCGACCCTCTTCGGAATCTTCTTTGCCTTACTCTTGAAACATGCATTCAGAGATGCAACTGAAGGAATATGCCTTCACACTAGGTCAGATGGCCGTCTGTTTAATCTTTCAAGGCTGAAGGCAAAAACAAAAATCAGAAGGGTCACTATAAGAGACTTGTTGTTTGCTGATGATGCTGCAGTCGTCACTCAAAGCCAACAGGAGCTTCAGAGCTTGATGAATCGCTTCACTAAAGCATGCAAGGACTTTGGTCTCACAATAAGTCTAAAGAAAACGAATGTGCTGAGTCAGGATGTGGGTGCTACACCAGTTATCACTATCGATAACTATGAATTGGCAGTGGTGCACCACTTCACATACCTAGGGTCTACCATCAATGACAAACTCTCACTGGATACAGAAATCGACAGCCGCATTGGCAAAGCTGCAGCTACCTTTGCCCGCCTCACATCGCGTGTTTGGGGAAACTCTAAACTCACAATGAAGACCAAAGCTGCGGTATATAATGCCTGCGTCACCAGCACACTCCTATATGGCAGCGAGACCTGGACGACCTATGCTAAGCAAGAAAGAAGGCTCAATACCTTCCATTTGCGGTGTCTACGCCGCATCCTCGGCATCTCGTGGAAAGACAAAGTGACAAATGTCGAGGTGTTGTCACGTGCTGGCCTTCAAAGTATGTATACGCTTCTTAGACAGCGCAGACTTCGCTGGCTTGGCCATGTTCGCCGCATGGAAGATGGTCCCATCCCAAAAGATATCTTCTACGGACAATTAGCAGATGGCAAGAGAACAGTTGGGCGACCACAGCTGAGGTTCAAAGATGTGTGCAAGAGAGATATGAGGGCACTGGACATGGATCCAGCAACATGGGAGGATGAAGCTGCCGATCGCACTAAATGGCGATGCTATTTACGGCGCCACCTCAGATTGGGCGAAGAGAGGCTCACACAAGAAGCAGAGGTGAGGAGAAAACGTCGAAAGGAGCACCAGGAAAATAAGCAGCTGAGGTCTGTCACCTCAGGGGCGCATTCCCATAGTCAGTTATGACTGAAGGGGCTATTATTAGATAAATACGGATTGACCAAATAACCCTCCAGTGAAAATTAAAAACATACCAGGTTAGACAATATCATATTTTGGATTATAAAACCATATTGAACTATAACTACAAAAGAAAAACACCTACTAGAGATAATATAGTATAAAATAAATACAAACAAAAACATATTGCAATAAAGGAAACACGTCCTGATATAACCAACAGCTCCGTGTATATGGTAGATAGTTGAAAGCGTGCGTGCTACAAAGTAAAGTAGCAAACACCTTAAAAAAAAAAGAAACTCAATTTCTCTTCACTCTTCTGTAACATTAATTGGTGCTACATGAATATCTTATCTTCCTTTGCCGGGAGCAAGTATGAAAATTACGTCCAGTGGTGGTCTTTGTAAATATTTGTTTTAAACGATGCGTTTAAACTCACCTTGGCACTGCAGATAACAGAAACAAAATATCGTATTACTAATATTTCTACCCGTATGGCTTCCCAGAGGATCTCTGTTGTGACCAAGAAATAATGGGACTGCTGCTTCAACCAAGCATGTCGTAAGAGT
>JAMPIV010020004.1:522500-572500 GCA_024509875.1 Oreohelix idahoensis | reverse complement strand
AAGTTAAAATTGTTTGACTGTATTGAATATCATAATTTAGGTAAAAGAGGAAAACACATATAGCAAAAGGTGACAGGGTGTTATCCGAAACGAAAAGTAGCATTTACCTTTTTCAATAAACAACATAGGTCAAGGCCGACTGGATGGGTCATTTTGCGATTACAGTAAAGCAGACCAAGATGATTTCTTGAGACGACTTTACCTCATTGGAGTCCGCAACATTGAGATGGAATCGGCAGCTGTCCTGGCAATGGCTCATAAAGTTAACGTTAAAGGTAATATTGTTTTTTTTTTTTTTTTTTAATGTAATCTCATTGTGATATGGTAAGATATAAGCTTTGGTAGAAAATGTTGGAAAATGTGTGGAGTAAGTGAGGAAAGTAGACAAAGCCCGCCATATTTCCAGACTGGCTATCCATATTTACGTTACGCTAGCCTTGAAATAAACCCAAACCCTGCTTTCAGCTGTGTCAAATAGCTAGCCTGAACCTAACTCCGACCCTGTTTCGAGCTTTGTCAGCATTAATAACGCCAGACAATAAACTGATGCAGTTTTTAAAATTAAAAAAACCCACAACAAATTCCAACTTGAAGCGAAACGCCGTATTTTTTGGACAAAATGGCGGAGTCCAGTCTACTGTCCCCAACTTTAACCAACGTATGGTTTTCTAATCAGTGTTGCGTGTCTTGCTGCAATGAATGTAAAGGTACTTCTATAGCAGGTGCTGACGTATTTTTAGTCGAAAGGTACCGGCAACTCCTGTACACAAACTGACGGAAGAAGAGGAGAAACCACCGTCGTATTTTCCATTGTACTTTTTATGACTTGAAGTAACTTCCGCAAAGAGATAAAGGACGATAAAGAGAGAAGAAGTGTTAGAGACTGCAATGTACTAGGTCCATTTTTATCAGGCGGGGTGATAAATTCCTTTTCTCGCAGAGCTTGCCCTTCGTAACTCAAGAGCTAAGTCAGCACCCATTTACTGCTGGATGGAACAGAAAGTGAGAAGAAGATCTTACGATTGATAGGACAGACATTGAGGACACCTGCTGATAGCATTACTAAGTAGTCCTTAATCTGGAATCCACAGGGCAAGGAAAAATAGAGGTAGACTAAAAATACACATAGTGAAGAAAACCGGAGATAGAAGAGACAATGATGAGGAAGTCATGTAAAACCTAAATAAGTAAATGAGACTGGAGCGTGACGCCACACGGTTTTGAACCCGGAACTCGGTAACTTTCCCAGGAGAGACAATTGCTTTAACCACTCTGCCGGTCGGATGCTGTAACGAATGTAGACAAGAGTATTTTCATCGACTTCTTCTTCCTCTTCTTCCTCTTCTTCTCCTTCTTCACTTACTACGCCGGTTGACACAGGCGATCATGTATCTCCGAATCTTCCTGTCCACAGAGTGTGTTTATCAATTTAACAGTTGACTAGTGTCCATAGGCGATGTTGGATAGTTATTCGCGGAAATAGCTATCCGGATGCAACACCTCAGAAGATTTATGTCGTGACCGCCGGCAAGAGAGAAGTGTCTTAACTTCCCCACTCCTTAGTTCCATATATAATTACATTTGTTTAGTCGAAAAATACCGGCAACTCCTGTACACAAACTAACGGAAGTAGAGGAGAAATCACCGTCGTATTGCCCATTGTACTTTCATGACTTGAAGTAACTTCCGCAAAGAGATAGAGGACGATAAAGAGAGAAGAAGATACTGGACAGTTTAAAAAAAAGCCTAGTGTTGAAAGAAGGGAACAGTAACACTGACAAACAGCTCTAAAGACAGTAGGTTGTGGAGTGACATGATTACTTACGCCAGTTATGCATGGAGACTTATCTGGGGTCATTCTTATATTGTAACAGGAAGTTCGAGTGTCAGAAATCCGTTTTCAAACATTTGCATAAGAGACATTAACGGACGTATAATTTAAAAGAAAGGGCGAAAAAATCCATGATTTATATGATTTATAAAAGGGCGACAATCCATCAACAGTAGTGTTTTACACCCCTTGAGAAAAAAGTGCTGACTCAAGTTTGGAGTTCTGCTTGGGTGAACTCTACTAGGTTAAGTTTGCATGGGAAATTTAAATTTCTTACTGAGTTGTTTTCGAGACAGATGATTTAGAAAGTTCGTAAATAGTTGTAATTGTAAATCGTAGTTCTAAATTAAGTCAGTCAGATTTTGAACGCGTCTGCGTTAAGAGCTAGAATGGGCTGTCTCCCAAGTATATGTGAAGATAGTATTTTATAAGTGGCAAGCGCAATTGAGAGGTATCATCGGACAATATGCCAATGAATTGGTTGCTTCTGTGGTGACAGAATTATGAAACTATTGTCTAGCCGCCCAATTGCTTGGTACGCCACTATGATAGTAATTATATTTATTCTGAGGACAAGAGACAGTGTTGCCAGTTTCAAGAATATGTGTATGTGCAAGACAAACAGGTACGTTGAGTTTTACCAACATACGACAAAAACGATAGACATCAGCTAGTCCCGAGAAGAAGGAAATAATAGACATTGGCTAAATCTATCATCCCTGGCGGTAGGCCAGTCTCTCCAAGATACGCCAAGCAGAGCACAGAAGAAATAAGAGACAGAGTCAGAAGAATTGTGTCAATATGTTAGAGAGATACATGATTTCACATAAATGAAGAATTTTAATGACAGCAGAAAGATATTGACAGCAGTAGTTATCAAGTCGTGAACACCAACAAACAATAGAGGCAGCTGGAATTAAGAAGGAGTCAGAGTGAGCAGGGAGAGCAAGACATATTAGTAAATATGAATCAGAACATTGTTGCTGTACCAAAACTGCCAACCTTGGGAGAAGGTTGGGCTCTTCAATTCACCTTCGCCCCTCTATTCATTTGTAAATAAAGTTTCATCGTTAATTGCTACTGCTATTCGAGTGACATCGTGACATCATTTGTCAGTTATACACTGTTGTGAACTGTTGTCGCTATGTGGAAAGAAAGCAGAAGTCTAACACCCCCACACATAAAGAGCTGCCTATTGTTTAGGGTAGTGATACGAACCCCATTATAGAATCAATACGATCATCACAAGGTAGAAGTAGGGAATAGTAGACTCTCGTCATCATCAGCGTATATGCCACCGGCCACAATATAACCACCAGCTAAGCACAATGCTATAGTATATATATATATATAAGGAATACAGGCATACCTCACTCTTTCGACAGGTTAGGGACCAGAGCACTGACGAAAGTCGAAAATTGACGAAAGTCCAAGCATAGTCTTTATTTAGCTTGCAAATGCATTAGGGCCGCCAAAAAACGTAAATAACTAACTGTATAACACTTGCGAATGCGTGCAACACCTAAATAAACAGAAATAAACATAAGAATAAAGAAAATGCAGTAATAAATAAAAAATGCGTAAATACAATCTTACCTTAAAATCATTCTTGAGCAAGTAGACGATGACTATATAAAGTATGTACAGTTTTGAATGTTGGTGATTTAGGGGTATTCTAGACTTAGAAAATCAGATGGAGAAAATTTAGGAGGCTCATCTTCAGAACTGGAGGAACTCTATCTAATTCTTTTAGGAGGAGGGGACTTTGAAGGAGATCTAACAGGGGCTGGGGCTGATGTTGATGGCTCGGAATCTGAAAGGTTAGAGGGAGGGGTGACTGAAGTTGGTTATGGCGGTTGCGTCTTGAAAAAGGAGAGCAAGGACGTTTGCCTCATTGATGTCTTCTTCCTTTCCATAAGAAGTTCTCTGTAACAGGCTATTTGGCGTAGCGTTTTTAATTTCCTCTAACACTTTAGCTTTGTTCTTTACAAGTGTGCTAACTGTTGTGCGAGGTACACCTAGCTTGCGGCCGATTTCAGCATTTGAGATGCCTTGTTCATTAAGTTTGATTAGCTCAAGCGTTTCTTGCAAATTGAGAACCTTATGGGTTCTTTTAACTTTGTCACTACACTTAGGACCCGTTATGAATATATTAAAGCACAAAAATAAGTAGTATAGGGCCTAAACACAAAAAAGTACAGTACAAATATTGTACACGTGTCTTATAATCACGATACGAACACTGCCATTATACTGTTATCACAAAAATAGCTATGAACTGTTTACAGTATAATCACAAGAATAATATAGTATGAATAGTTTGGTTATTTTAATCACAAAAATAAGTAGTATTAATATGTTTAATCACAAATATAAGAGATTCAATGGACAACTTCAAAAAACAGTGCACACCGAACAATTTCTGTTCAAAGACTGAACGACGAAACAAACAAGATGACGCGCGGTTGTGACGAAATGCAATGAAAGAACGAAGGGAGCGACGAAATTTGAAAACGTGGTTATAATTGAAAACCGACGAAAGAGCGATTCGACGAAACCCGAAGCGACGAAAGTCGAGGTATGCCTGTATATTAAAAATTAGGAAACCTACACAATAATATATATAGAATGCGTGATTCCTGTATACACTACATTGGGATCCTCACATGTGCTACGGAGTTTGTGCACTGTGTTGAGATTTTCCTTGTGTAGTCTAAGGGAGGAGATCAGAGCACTGTTGGAGTTGTCCGTGTGCAATGAAGATAGTCCTTAAAACCAAACCAAACCATGAAGGTAGTTCTTAAAACCAAACCAAACCATCAGGGTAGTCCTTAAAACCAAACCAAACCATGAAGGTAGTTCTTAAAACCAAACCAAACCATGAAGGTAGTTCTTAAAACCAAACCAAACCATGAAGATAGTCCTTAAAACCAATCCAAACCATGAAGGTAGTTCTTAAAACCAAACCAAACCATGAAGGTTGTTCTTAAAACCAAACCAAACCATGAAGATAGTCCTTAAAACCAAACCAAACCATGAAGGTAGTTCTTAAAACCAAACCAAACCATGAAGGTAGTTCTTAAAACCAAACCAAACCATGAAGATAGTCCTTAAAACCAATCTAAACCATGAAGGTAGTTCTTAAAACCAAACCAAAGCATGAAGGTTGTTCTTAAAACCAAACCAAACCATGAAGATAGTCCTTAAAACCAAACCAAACCATGAAGGTAGTTCTTAAAACCAAACCAAACCATGAAGGTAGTTCTTAAAACCAAACCAAACCATGAAGGTAGTCCTTAAAACCAAACCAAACCATGAAGGTAGTTCTTAAAACCAAACCAAACCAATGAAGAAGGTCCTTAAAACCAAACCAAACCAATGAAGAAGGTCCTTAAAACCAAACCAAACCAATGAAGAAGGTCCATAAAACCAAACCAAACCAATGAATAAGGTCCTTAAAACCAAACCAAACCATGAAGGTAGTTCTCAAAACCAAACCAAACCAATGAAGAAGGTCCTTAAAACCAAACCAAACCAATGAAGAAGGTCCTTAAAACCAAACCAAACCAATGAAGAAGGTCCATAAAACCAAACCAAACCAATGAAGAAGGTCCTTTAAACCAAACCAAACCATGAAGATAGTTCTTAAAACCAAACCAAACCAATGAAGAAGGTCCTTAAAACCAAACCAAACCAATGAAGAAGGTCCATAAAACCAAACCAAACCAATGAAGAAGGTCCTTTAAACCAAACCAAACCATGAAGATAGTTCTTAAAACCAAACCAAACCAATGAAGAAGGTCCATAAAACCAAACCAAACCAATGAAGAAGGTCCTTAAAACCAAACCAAACCAATGAAGAAGGTCCATAAAACCAAACGAAACCAATTAAGAAGGTCCTTTAAACCAAACCAAACCATGAAGATAGTTCTTAAAACCAAACCAAACCAATGAAGAAGGTCGATAAAACCAAACCAAACCAATGAAGAAGGTCCTTAAAACCAAACCAATCTTTTCCTAATATGCCCAAAGAAAATGGATTTCTTTCTTCTAATTTCAATAATACGCTTCATTAGCGCACGGCCTCTTTCAGGACAACCTGATTATTTTCCTTGTTAGAAGAATGTTAAAAATACCGTGGACAGTCAAAAAGAGTCATGAGGATGTCCTGAAAGAGGCCAATGCGCAAAGAACACTTATTTCCTAAGTTAGAAAGAAGACGATCACTTTTTTGGGGCATGTTATGAGAAGAAAAAAGCTGGAATATATCGTGATAACAGGAAAGATTGAAGGAAAAAGAGATAGGGGAAGATAAAGAGAGCAAATACTGGACAGTTTGTCATAGTAGCATGGGAAGAAGTCAACAATAGAATTGATAAATTGTATTGGAGACAGGAAGTTGTGGAGAGACATGATCGCTTACGCCAAAAGGCATGGTACTTAAAGAAGATGAGCGTTGTTTTCTCAACATTTTTCCACAACAACATCTTTGTGGTCTCCAAGGTATTTTCCTGCTTCTTTACTTATTGTCCATGACTCACTTCCATATTTACAATAACGCGTTTGTCTTGACTTTCTTTACAGCTGCCGTAGTCTGTGCAGTGATTGTGGACAGATTTCAGTCCGATCTGCCAAATATGACTAAAGATGATCTCAAAACTTTTCAGAACAACGCCATCAAACTTGTGGCGAGGTATATCAAGCAGAAACTAAATAATTGAACTAACCAATGAATGTTACTTCGAACCAAATGACTGTTACAAGTGGACTCAAACAATCAATGAATACGCTTTAGATATTTTGAGTACGCGTCTAAACAGAGGTGATAGCCTTACCGATGACTCGAACACAGTACCATACGGGAGTGAATCGTGATTAACCACACTGCCAACAAAGCACTATCACTTAGTTTACAGTTCTACATCTTTATTTCGTGCAAGTGCCTTCACAATACAAATGTATGTGTATTATTCATAAGCTCAAGATTTTTCCAGCTATCGTCTCCATGTATTCTTAGTTTTGCCTCTACGTTTGTTGCTCTGGGGATTTCAGAACAAGAACTGGTTGGTAATGCTATCAACAGCATTCCTCCATGTTTATCCAGTTCACGAGTAGACTCGTTGCTTGTCAATAAACCACTTTTTAGAAGAAACAAAATAAACACTTCTTGTTTAGGGGAACATTTTCATACACGCGAAGTGTTTTTATTGTAAACATTTCATGTGTGTCCATTTCGTTCGGTCTCAAATAACCCTCATAAAGTTGGAGGTCCATCTCAGGCTAATCTCGTCACCATCCACTATCTCCTTCGAATAGCCACATACATCTGTCATAAATTTGGCAGTCTGTTGTTGACTTTTCTCGTCCCTCATCCATTATCTCCTTCAGTAAATAAATATTACACACACATAAAGGTATGTTTTCAGACATTCGTGAATAATAAAGAAGTAAAAAAACTAGACAACAGAAAAAACAACAGACGTGAGTGGCTTACCGGGTAATCGAACCCAGGACCTTCCGTGCGGCACCTCCCGGCTATCTATGGAACTGAATCACACTATCCTCCCTGCCAGATAAGCACCACAAAAATGATACTTCGATGACAGGGGTTATTACTGCGACCAGCAACACATACCACTGGAAATTTAATTAGGGCAATCCAGCCTATTAATGACGCATCCACTTCTGTTGTTCCCATATTACACAGTATAGGTCAGTGTTTTCTCCTTCAATCGAGTTGGAGAAAGCCTTCAACAAATTCACAAACATTCCTTTCCTTTGTCATTCGTCTTTGTGTGTCTATTTAACCAAGTCTTCAGGATTCGTCTCTTCTCCATCTGTATTTTCTTAGGATCTCCATTTATCCCTCTTAATCAGTGTATTCCACAACAAGGACTGCCTTGAAATGCTATGAACAGACTTCGACAATTTATATCCGTCTTATCCAACACTATCGTTCTCTTTATACATTTTTTTTCCACAGGTACTGTCTGGTTTCTGTAATCAATTCAGAATTAATTGATTTTTTTTTTTTTTTTTTGCTTTGTGTTATTTACTTGAGATTTGCATTTTATTTAACTGCGTTTTGCTTCTGCATTTGTTGCTAACTCAATAATGATGACTATTAAATTATTATTACACATATTGTAAATAGCTCTGGTAATCAATGTATTGTCGGCGTCTGTGGCCTAATGGATATGAGCGCAGTCTCATAATCCAGATATACCAGGTTCGAAACCTGCTGCAGGCGGTTTGGTAGCAGATCGCTTTGTGTGGATTTTTAACAATGATATAAGCGCCGTACCGTTCAGAAAGCAATGGCAAACTACTGAATGAAAAAAATTGCCTAGAAAAATCACAAACAGCCAATAAAAGCTGGGGTTGATTGCCACGTCCTGTAAAGGATAAGTAACTAACTAATCAATGTATTAATTGTCAAAAATGTAATATTTCATCATTCGCATTAATGTATATAAATGTGAAATTGACATTAATATTTGGAGATGGTTTTTCACAAATTGGTGTTTTTGTTCCTTTTTAAAGCTAATTCTGTTTTCAATATTCGTTATTTTATTATTTTTTTTGTCATTCCTTTTTATTATTACTTTTCTACTTTGCTTCCTTCATCTTCGTTACTTAATTATTCTTTTTTTTTATTTTTATTACTTTTCTAATTTTCTTTCCCCGTCTTTGGTACGTATTTATTTCTTTTCATTCTTACTTTTCTGATCTCATTTCCTACGTCGAAATCACAATTGTTAAAAAATCACTTCTTACTATTAATTTTCTGCTTTGCCTGCCTATATCGTCATTACTTATTTATTCAATTCAATTTGCCTTCTCTATCTTTGTTGCGAATGTTATTCTTCCTAATTCTTACATTTTTTTAAAAATTCCTTGTTATTCTTAAGCTTTGTTCTCTTATTTTTCTGAATATCTTGTGAACTCCCTTGAGATAGAAACTTCATTATCGTTTTATGGTTCATGCATATACTGTTTTTCATAGGTGGTCGTTACTTCTTCTTTTCTTCTTTTTTTTTTTCTTTTCTAAAAGCAGGTCAAACACAAAAATCAGAATTCTCAATTCAAATGTCAAGTCAGTCCTATTGTATGGCTGTGAAACACGGAGAACAAAAACAAAAGTCAAAAAGCTACAAACATTCATAAATGGGGGCTTGTGTAGAATAGAAGAATTGAAACGCTATGACAAGATCACCAATGTGGAACTGATGACAAGATCATCAATGTGAAACAGATGACAAGATCAGTAATGTGGAACAGATGACAAGATCACCAATGTGAAACAGATGACAAGATCACTAATGTGGAACTGATGACAAGATCACTAATGTGGATGGGATGATGTACATTGATACACCGATAGAATTATTAATTGTAAGTATAAAAATAAGGTAGAAATGGAAATAGTGGAGTTATGAAGTTTCGTCTTCACCCACGCCGCAAGCGCGTTGATTTTAGCATATCGTATTGTGGAAAAGATAGTACCATCGTTTTCTAGTGTCCTTGAAAAACTATTTATAACATGACACGAAAAGCCTACTTGTTCAGACGGAGTGAAAGAGGGGAGAGACAGAAAAATGATACCGTCTGCACGCGTGGTTGAATTTAAAACCTAGCGAAAACGCGATAGTGTCGTTAGCCGTTTGAAAATACGACACAAATTCAAAATATGTTCGGCAATTGGGTCACGCAAACAACCTTAGCTCTTATAAAACTGACGTATTTCTGACGTAATACGGGAGACTGTCGTTTTTAGTTTGAAAATAGCGGTAGAAAGAAGTGAACAGGTGGTAGTTTATAGATTTCAATATTATTGAAGACTAACATGGAAAGAATTATGGAATTTTGAACCATTATACATAGGCTCATAAAACTTATATATTCAGGTGCCATAGTGTCTCCTGACAAAAAATATGTTTTCATTTACCCTATAGTCCAACTAACAGCAAAGATATGGTCATAATACTAGATAGTCACAGACACATTGACTAACACACTAGTGTTCTGACATTCGCTATCGGTAACGTATTTTTGCAGGAGTTGTTGAAAAGAGGCATGAGAGGGTAGGGCAAAGTCCAAAAGAGGGGAACGTTAGCACTGAGGTAATATGATTGGGAGCGGAGTTTGAAAGGGGGAAAGATATTATGGGATGGCTCAAACTGAATATTTTTTTTTTGTAGAGTTAGGCCCAAACCAAGTCTATTTTTGACGAATGCCAAGTTCGGACGGACAGACCGACAGAAGTACACTAACATTGGACCGAAATTGGACCTTAGTTTTTAAAATTTGAATTGACAAACTTAGTAGTTAGATCTCATTGGTCGAAACCGTTTAGATTACTGGGAAAGTTGAAGGCTCAGTGCCATTTTCACGAAGACTGTTCATAGAAGCAGGACGCTTGAGAGCTGAGAAGTGTGTCGTGCCTTGAATATAGATATACCCTGGGCGTTCAGAAAGTAATGCACCACATCGTTTTTCTCAGGAGCTGTTTATTCAAAAAGCATGAAATTTATACACAATATACATGGATATGTCATGTAAACATTGGTATTATTCAACATAATCCCCATCAACTTGTACGGCTTTATGCCAATGCGAAACAAGTGCATGTATTCCTAGCCGTACCAGATTTTGTCTTGGTCATGTAGCCATTTCTTCGCTGCATGAATCACTCGTTCATCATCTTCAAACCTTGTCCCACGGAGTGCATCTTTAAGTGGACCAAATAGAAGAAAATCAGAAGGTGCCAAATCGGGACTACAGGATGGATGAGGTAGTACAGTCCAACCCAATTTGGTGATTGCTTACCGTGTTGCCAGACTTGTGTGAGGGCGCGCATTGTCGTGAAGGAGAAGCAGGTCTGCTGGATTCTTGTGCGGCCGAACTCTGCGAAAACGTTGATTGAGTTTTTTCAATGTCTTAATGTAAGCTTGCGAATTGATTGTCTCTCCTCTTGGCATAACGTCCACAAGAATCACACCTTCAATGTCCCAAAAGACAGTGATCATGACCTTTCCAGCTGAAGGAATTGTCTTGAATTTCTTTCTTCTTGGTGATTGCGGATGATGCCACTCCATTGACTGTCTATTTGTCTCAGGTTCAAAATGATGTGCCCAGGTTTCGTCGCCCGTAACGATCTTAGCCAAAAAGTTCTCTCCATCAGCATTGAAACGCTCCAACAATTCAGAAGAAAAAATTGCTTTCCTTTGCAATCGGTGGGCATTTGTGAGACTTCGAGGAACCCATCTTGCGCAAACCTTAGAAAATCCGAGAGTTTTTATAACTGCATTTGCACTACCAATGCTGACTGACAGCTGTAAGGCCAATTGTTGAATAGTGATTCGCCTATCAGTAAGAATAATGCCCTCCGCGCATTTCAACATTTCTGCGTTGGTGGCTGTGGCAGGACGTCCACAGCGCGGCCGATCAAGCAGCTCCGTATCTTCACTTCCTGATTCTTTGATTCTCTGAACCCAGCGACTGACTGTACTCCTGTCGACTGCAAAACTTCCATACACATCACATAGACGCAACGAGAAATTCTTTCACAATTCGCGGTTTATAACGCAAGTTGCTAACACGCTCCATTTCAACGGTTTAGGGCAGCCGTATTATTTGGTCGGTTGCAATGCAATTTAGTGCACACAGTTGGCACATGCCACATTTGAAGTGTGCAAAATTTCATGCTTCTATCTTCCTTACTAGCTGAGAAAAACGATGTGGTGCATTACTTTCTGAACGCCCCTCGTAATTAATAAAAAGTATAAGGGTGCCATAGTCCAGCAAGCAGTACATCTGAGGTTGGGCTAATTCAACGTTCCTGTGTGTGTATTCTTTGAATTGTGGTAAGACCGAAATTATTTACATTATTTATACTATTAATTATGTTGTTTGACTTGGGTAATGAAGAAAACATTACGACTGTAAGTAAAGAAGTCATTAGTAGACTTATACAAGCCTATTTGTTGCTCCACCATGTTATCAAGCTACCAGAAAGGTAGTAGTAAAATATTTATAGGTTGTCACCAGGAATCACATCACCTATCACATTGTATGGAAAAAGATCATTGAGAATGGCAGAGGCGTTGCAGACATTAGGGAGAGGAATATGAAAACTTGTACAAAGTGTTACCTCATTTTATGGAGATGTGTTGAGTTGGTCAGAGAGATCTGATCCTGGTCTTTTAGGTTAAATATTGTATTGTTTGTAAAATTGGTGGATTAGGTATTATGCTAAGACAGAACATAATTTTCATGTTACAGAGTTTTTGTCTGGCACTAGTCTGGTGTGAAAAAGTTACTCCAGCAGAGATGGAGGTACTCGTGGCCTACCCTATTTCTTTTGGGACAAGATCAACAGTGGCTGTTGGCAGATCATACATCTATGTTCAATCCTCCAGTGCCAGTTAAGTAAACAATCCCTGCCACGAGGAGAATTTATCAACTTTTCCACTTCATAAACCTAAAAAGGAAATATAAATAAAAACTATCTGTCAAGAAGTAAAGTGTATGAAGAGAAAAGAAACATTGTGAGAAAGACTGGGCGTGATGTTAACACCCCAACCAGCCAGCTCATAACACTTTAGAAATAGCTAGAAATTTTACAATACCATAAAAACTATAATATATATATGATTAAGGACAAATTGTCCTCCTTTAGTTAATTAAGTAAGCCTATTATTTATGTATATATTTAAATTGATCTCATGTGATTTGACAGTCCTAACCAAAAGAACCTTAGGTATGGGACTAATAAAGTTATAGAAAAAATTGTATATTACTAACTTTTAACAACCGGTGTTGGTTGATTTGATCACATAGATTAATATTGGTGTTTGTGTGTGTGTTTGTGTAATTAATTACCATCACACCACGCTTGCATTACCCTAGATATTAAACGAAGCTATCATACATACTAGTCAAGAATAGGTCTGATTGAGGTCATAAGGTGGTAGCAGAAAGGGGTCCTGATAACTCAACCCAAACTTTGTTATAATCAGGGACCTTCACAGCTGACCTCATTCAGTACAATAGTACTACAGAACAACAACATTGCATAACATCAAAAACCACCACAGTGAAACAGATAACAAGATCACTAATGTGGAATAGATGAGAAGATCACTAATGTGGAACAGATGACAAGATCACCAATGTGGAACAGATGACAAGATCACTAATGTCGAACAGATGACAAGATCACAAATGTGGAACTGATGATAAGATCACTAATGTGGAACTGATGACAAGGTCATCAATGTGGAACTGATGACAACTGTGGAAAAGATAGTACCATCGTTTTCTAGTGTCCTTGAAAAACTATTTATAACATGACACGAAAAGCCTACTTGTTCAGACGGAGTGAAAGAGGGGAGAGACAGAAAAATGATACCGTCTGCACGCGTGGTTGAATTTAAAACCTAGCGAAAACGCGATAGTGTCGTTAGCCGTTTGAAAATACGACACAAATTTAAAATATGTTCGGCAATTGGGTCACGCAAACAACCTTAGCTCTTGTAAAACTGACGTATTTCTGACGTAATACGGGAGACTGTCGTTTTTAGTTTGAAAATAGCGGTAGAAAGAAGTGAACAGGTGGTAGTTTATAGATTTCAATATTATTGAAGACTAACATGGAAAAAATTATGGAATTTTGAACCATTAAAAATAGGCTCATAAAACTTATATATTCAGGTGCCATAGTGTCTCCTGACAAAAAATATGTTTTCATTTACCCTATAGTCCAACTAACAGCAAAGATATGGTCATAATACTAGATATTCATAGACACATTCACTAACACACTAGTGTTCTGACATTCGCTATCGGTAACGTATTTTTGCACGAGTTGTTGAAAAGAGGCATGAGAGAGTAGGGCAAAGTCCAAAAGAGGGGAACGTTAGGACTGAGGTAATATGATTGGGAGCGGAGTTTGAAAGGGGGAAAGATATTATGGGATGGCTCAAACTGAATTTTTTTTTTTTTGTAGAGTTAGGCCAAAACCAAGTCTATTTTTGACGAATGCCAAGTTCGGACGGACAGACCGACAGAAGTACACTAACATTGGACCGAAATTGGACCTTAGTTTTAAAAATTTGAATTGACAAACTTAGTAGTTAGATCTCATTGGTCGAAACCGTTTAGATTACTGGGAAAGTTGAAGGCTCGGTGCCATTTTCACGAAGACTGTTCATAGAAGCAGGACGCTTGAGAGCTGAGAAGTGTGTCTTGCCTTGAATATAGATATACCCGGGGCGTTCAGAAAGTAATGAACCACATCGTTTTCCTCAGGAGCTGTTAATTCAAAAAGCATGAAATTTATACACAATATACATGGATATGTCATGTAAACATCGGTATTATTCAACATAATCCCCATCAACTTGTACGGCTTTATGCCAGCGCGAAACAAGTGCATGTATTCCTAGCCGTACCAGATGTTGTCTTGGTCATGTAGCCATTTCTTCGCTGCATGAATCACTCCTTCATCATCTTCAAACCTTGTCCCACGGAGTGCATCTTTTAGTGGACCAAATAGAAGAAAATCAGAAGGTGCCAAATCGGGACTATAGGGTGGATGAGGTAGTACAGTCCAACCCAATTTGGTGATTGCTTCCCGTGTTGCCAGACTTGTGTGAGGGCGCGCATTGTGGTGAAGGAGAAGCAGGTCTGCTGGATTCTTGTGCGGCCAAACTCTGCGAAAACGTTGATTGAGTTTTTTCAATGTCTTAATGTAAGCTTGCGAATTGATTGTCTCTCCTCTTGGCATAACGTCCACAAGAATCACACCTTCAATGTCCCAAAAGACAGTGATCATGACCTTTCCAGCTGAAGGAATTGTCTTGAATTTCTTTCTTCTTGGTGATTGCGGATGATGCCACTCCATTGACTGTCTATTTGTCTCAGGTTCAAAATGATGTGTCCAGGTTTCGTCGCCCGTAACGATCTTAGCCAAAAAGTTCTCTCCATCAGCATTGAAACGCTCCAACAATTCAGAAGAAAAAATTACTTTCCTTTGCAATCGGTGGTCATTTGTGAGACTTCGAGGAACCCATCTTGCGCAAACCTTAGAAAATCCGAGAGTTTTTATAACTGCATTTGCACTACCAATGCTGACTGACAGCTGTAAGGCCAATTGTTGAATAGTGATTCGCCTATCAGTAAGAATAATGCCCTCCGCGCATTTCAACATTTCTGCGTTGGTGGCTGTGGCAAGACGTCCACAGCGCGGCCGATCAAGCAGCTCCGTATCTTCACTTACTGATTCTTTGATTCTCTGAACCCAGTGACTGACTGTACTCCTGTCGACTGCAAAACTTCCATACACATCACATAGACGCTTGTGAATATTCACAACAGTTTTCTTCTCTGCAACGAGAAATTCTTTCACAATTCGCGGTTTATAACGCAAGTTGCTAACACGCTCCATTTCAACGGTTTAGGGCAGCCGTATTATTTGGCCGGTTGCAATGCAATTTAGTGCACACAATTGCCACATGTCACATTTGAAGTGTGCAAAATTTCATGCTTTTATCTTTCTTACTAGCTGAGAAAAACGATGTGGTGCATTACTTTCTGAACGCCCCTCGTAATTAATAAAAAGTATAAGGGTGCCATAGTCCAGCAAGCAGTACATCTGAGGTTGTGCTAATTCAACGTTCCTGTGTGTGTATTCTTTGAATTGTGGTAAGACCGAAATTATTTACATTATTTATACTATTAATTATGTTGTTTGACTTGGGTAATGAAGAAAACATTACGACTGTAAGTAAAGAAGTCATTAGTAGACTTATACAAGCCTATTTGTTGCTCCACCATGTTATCAAGCTACCAGAAAGGTAATAGTAAAATATTTATAGGTTGTCACCAGGATTCACATCACCTATCACATTGTATGGAAAAAGATCATTGAGAATGGCAGAGGCGTTGCAGACATTAGGGAGAGGAATATGAAAACTTGTACAAAGTGTTACCTCATTTTATGGAGATGTGCTGAGTTGGTCAGAGAAATCTGATCCAGGTCTTTTAGGTTGAATATTGTATTGTTTGTAAAATTGGTGGATTAGGTATTAATGCTAAGACAGAACATAATTTTCATGTTACAGGGTTTTTGTCTGGCACTAGTCAGGTGCCAGATTCCTGTGTGAAAAAGTTACTCTAGCAGAGATAGAGGTACTCGCGGCCTACCGTATTTCTTTTGGGACAAGATCAACAGTGGCTGTTGGCAGATCATACATCTATGTTCAATCCTCCAGTGCCAGTTAAGTAAACAAGCCCTGGCACGAGGAGAATTTATCAACTTTTCCACTTCGTAAACCTGAAAAGGAAATATAAATAAAGACTATCTGTCAAGAAGTAAAATGTATAAAGAGAAAAGAAACATTGTGACAAAGACTGGGCGTGATGTTAACACCCCAACCAGCCAGCTCATAACACTTTAGAAATAGCTAGAAATTTTACAATGCCATAAAAACTATAATATATATATATGATTAAGGACAAATTGTCCTCCTTTAGTTAATTAAGTAAGCCTATTATTTATGTATATATTTAAATTGATCGCATGTGATTTGACAGTCCTAACCAAAAGAACCTTAGGTATGGGACTAATAAAGTTATAGAAAAAATTGTATATTACTAACTTTTAACAACCGGTGTTGGTTGATTTGATCACATAGATTAATATTGGTGTTTGTGTGTGTGTTTGTGTAATTAATTACCATCACACCACGCTTGCATTACCCTAGACATTAAACGAAGCTATCATACATACTAGTCAAGAATAGGTCTGATTGAGGTCATAAGGTGGTAGCAGAAAGGTGTCCTGATAACTCAACCCAAACTTTGTTATAATCAGGGACCTTCACAGCTGACCTCATTCAGTACAATAGTACTACAGAACAACAACATTGCATAACATCAAAAACCACCACAGTGAAACAGATGACAAGATCACTAATGTGGAATAGATGAGAAGATCACTAATGTGGAACAGATGACAAGATCACTAATGTGGAACTGATGACAAGATCATCAATGTGGAACTGATGACAAGATCAGTAATGTGGAACAGATGACAAGATCACCAATGTGGAACTGATGACAAGATCACTATTGTGGAACTGATGACAAGATCACTAATGTGGATGTGATGATGTACATTGATACACCGATAGAATTATTAATTGTAAGTATAAAAATAAGGTAGAAATGGAAATAGTGGAGTTATGAAGTTTCGTCTTCACCCACGCCGCAAGCGCGTTGATTTTAGCAGATCGTATTGTGGAAAAGATAGTACCATCGTTTTCTAGTGTCCTTGAAAAACTATTTATAACATGACACGAAAAGCCTACTTGTTCAGACGGAGTGAAAGAGGGGAGAGACAGAAAAATGATACCGTCTGCACGCGTGGTTGAATTTAAAACCTAGCGAAAACGCGATAGTGTCGTTAGCCGTTTGAAAATACGACACAAATTCAAAATATGTTCGGCAATTGGGTCACGCAAACAACCTTAGCTCTTATGAAACTGACGTATTTCTGACGTAATACGGGAGACTGTCGTTTTTAGTTTGAAAATAGCGGTAGAAAGAAGTGAACAAGTGGTAGTTTGTAGATTTCAATATTATTGAAGACTAACATGGAAAAAATTATACACAGGCTTATAAAACTTATATATTCAGGTGCCATAGTGTCTCCTGACAAAAATATGTTTTCATTTACCCTATAGTCCAACTAACAGCAAAGATATGGTCATAATACTAGATAGTCACAGACACATTGACTAACACACTAGTGTTCTGACATTCGCTATCGGTAACGTATTTTTGCACGAGTTGTTGAAAAGAGGCATGAGAGGGTAGCTCAAAGTCCAAAAGAGGGGAACGTTAGGACTGAGGTAATATGATTGGGAGCGGAGTTTGAAAGGGGGAAAGATATTATGGGATGGCTCAAACTGAATATTTTTTTTTTTGTAGAGTTAGGCCAAAACCAAGTCTATTTTTGACGAATGCCAAGTTTGGACGGACAGACCGACAGAAGTACACTAACATTGGACCGAAATTGGACCTTAGTTTTAAAAATTTGAATTGACAAACTTAGTAGTTAGATCTCATTGGTCGAAACCGTTTAGATTACTGGGAAAGTTGAAGGCTCGGTGCCATTTTCACGAAGACTGTTCATAGAAGCAGGACGCTTGAGAGCTGAGAAGTGTGTCGTGCCTTGAATATAGATATACCCGGGGCGTTCAGAAAGTAATGCACCACATCGTTTTTCTCAGGAGCTGGTTATTCAAAAAGCATGAAATTTATACACAATATACATGGATATGTCATGTAAACATCGGTATTATTCAACATAATCCCCATCAACTTGTACGTCTTTATGCCAGCGCGAAACAAGTGCATGTATTCCTAACCGTACCAGATTTTGTCTTGGTCATGTAACCATTTCTTCCCTGCATGAATCACTCCTTCATCATCTTCAAACCTTGTCCCACGGAGTGCATCTTTAAGTGGACCAAATAGAAGAAAATCAGAAGGTGCCAAATCGGGACTATAGGGTGGATGAGGTAGTACAGTCCAACCCAATTTGGTGATTGCTTCCCGTGTTGCCAGACTTGTGTGAGGGCGCGCATTGTCGTGAAGGAGAAGCAGATCTGCTGGATTCTTGTGCGGCCGAACTCTGCGAAAACGTTGATTGAGTTTTTTCAATGTCTTAATGTAAGCTTGCGAATTGATTGTCTCTCCTCTTGGCATAACGTCCACAAGAATCACACCTTCAATGTCCCAAAAGACAGTGATCATGACCTGAAGGAATTATCTTGAATTTTTTTCTTCTTGGTGATTGCGGATGATGCCACTCCATTGACTGTCTATTTGTCTCAGGTTCAAAATGATGTGTCCAGGTCTCGTCGCCCGTAACGATCTTAGCCAAAAAGTTCTCTCCATCAGCATTGAAACGCTCCAACAATTCAGAAGAAAAAATTGCTTTCCTTTGCAATCGGTGGTCATTTGTGAGACTTCGAGGAACCCATCTTGCGCAAACCTTAGAAAATCCGAGAGTTTTTATAACTGCATTTGCACTACCAATGCTGACTGACAGCTGTAAGGCCAATTGTTGAATAGTGATTCGCCTATCAGTAAGAATAATGCCCTCCGCGCATTTCAGCATTTCTGCGTTGGTGGCTGTGGTAGGACGTCCACAGCGCGGCCGATCAAGCAGCTCCGTATCTTCACTTCCTGATTCTTTGATTCTCTGAACCCAGCGACTGACTGTACTCCTGTCGACTGCAAAACTTCCATACACATCACATAGACGCTTGTGAATATTCACAACAGTTTTCTTCTCTGCAACGAGAAATTCTTTCACAATTCGTGGTTTATAACGCAAGTTGCTAACACGCTCCATTTCAACGGTTTAGGGCAGCCGTATTATTTGGCCGGTTGCAATGCAATTTAGTGCACACAATTGGCACATGCCACATTTGAAGTGTGCAAAATTTCATGCTTTTATCTTCCTTACTAGCTGAGAAAAACGATGTGGTGCATTACTTTCTGAACGCCCCTCGTAATTAATAAAAAGTATAAGGGTGCCATAGTCCAGCAAGCAGTACATCTGAGGTTGTGCTAATTCAACGTTCCTGTGTGTGTATTCTTTGAATTGTGGTAAGACCGAAATTATTTACATTATTTATACTATTAATTATGTTGTTTGACTTGGGTAATGAAGAAAACATTACGACTGTAAGTAAAGAAGTCATTAGTAGACTTATACAAGCCTATTTGTTGCTCCACCATGTTATCAAGCTACCAGAAAGGTAATAGTAAAATATTTATAGGTTGTCACCAGGAATCACATCACCTATCACATTGTATGGAAAAAGATCATTGAGAATGGCAGAGGCGTTGCAGACATTAGGGAGAGGAATATGAAAACTTGTACAAAGTGTTACCTCATTTTATGGAGATATGCTGAGTTGGTCAGAGAGATCTGATCCAGGTCTTTTAGGTTAAATATTGTATTGTTTGTAAAATTGGTGGATTAGGTATTATGCTAAGACAGAACATAATTTTCATGTTACAGGGTTTTTGTCTGGCACTAGTCAGGTGTGAAAAAGTTACTGCAGCAGAGATAGAGGTACTCGCGGCCTACCCTATTTCTTTTGGGACAAGATCAACAGTGGCTGTTGGCAGATCATACATCTATGTTCAATCCTCCAGTGCCAGTTAAGTAAACAAGCCCTGGCACGAGGAGAATTTATCAACTTTTCCACTTCATAAACCTGAAAAGGAAATATAAATAAAGACTATCTGTCTATATAAAGAGAAAAGAAACATTGTGACAAAGACTGGGCGTGATGTTAACACCCCAACCAGCCAGCTCATAACACTTTAGAAATAGCTAGAAATATTATAATACCATAAAAACTATAATATATATATGATTAAGGACAAATTGTCCTCCTTTAGTTAATTAAGTAAGCCTATCATTTATATATATATTTAAATTGATCTCATGTGATTTGACAGTCCTAACCAAAAGAACCTTAGGTATGGGACTAATAAAGTTATAGAAAAAATTGTATATTACTAACTTTTAACAACCGGTGTTGGTTGATTTGATCACATAGATTAATATTGGTGTTTGTGTGTGTGTTTGTGTAATTAATTACCATCACACCACACTTGCATTACCCTAGACATTAAACGTAGCTATCATACATACTAGTCAAGAATAGGTCTGATTGAGGTCATAAGGTGGTAGCAGAAAGGTGTCCTGATAACTCAACCCAAACTTTGTTATAATCAGGGACCTTCACAGCTGACCTCATTCAGTACAATAGTACTACAGAACAACAACATTGCATAACATCAAAAACCACCACAGTGAAACAGATGACAAGATCACTAATGTGGAATAGATGAGAAGATCACTAATGTGGAACAGATGACAAGATCACCAATGTGGAACAGATGACAAGATCACCAATGTGGAACAGATGACAAGATCACTAATGTGGAACTGATGACAAGATCACTAATGTGGAACTGATGACAAGATCATCAATGTGGAACTGATGACAACTGATGACAAGATCACTTATGTGGAACTGATGACAAGATCATCAATGTGGAACTGATGACAAGATCAGTAATGTGGAACAGATGACAAGATCACCAATGTGAAACAGATGACAAGATCACTAATGTGGAACTGATGACAAGATCACTAATGTGGATGTGATGATGTACATTGATACACCGATAGAATTATTAATTGTAAGTATAAAAATAAGGTAGAAATGGAAATAGTGGAGTTATGAAGTTTCGTCTTCACCCACGCCGCAAGCGCGTTGATTTTAACAGATCGTATTGTGGAAAAGATAGTACCATCGTTTTCTAGTGTCCTTGAAAAACTATTTATAACATGACACGAAAAGCCTACTTGTTCAGACGGAGTGAAAGAGGGGAGAGACAGAAAAAATGATACCGTCTGCACGCGGGTTGAATTTAAAACCTAGCGAAAACGCGATAGTGTCGTTAGCCGTTTGAAAATACGACACATATTCAAAATATGTTCGGCAATTGGGTCACACAAACAACCTTAGCTCTTATAAAACTGACGTATTTCTGACGTAATACGGGAGACTGTCGTTTTTTAGTTTGAAAATAGCGGTAGAAAGAAGTGAACAGGTGGTAGTTTATAGATTTCAATATTATTGAAGACTAACATGGAAAAAAATTATGGAATTTTGAACCATTAAAAATAGGCTCATAAAACTTATATATTCAGGTGCCATAGTGTCTCCTGACAAAAAATATGTTTTCATTTACCCTATAGTCCAACTAACAGCAAAGATATGGTCATAATACTAGATAGTCACAGACACATTGACTAACACACTAGTGTTCTGACATTCGCTATCGGTAACGTATTTTTGCACGAGTTGTTGAAAAGAGGCATGAGAGGGTAGGGCAAAGTCCAAAAGAGGGGAACGTTAGGACTGAGGTAATATGATTGGGAGCGGAGTTTGAAAGGGGGAAAGATATTATGGGATGGCTCAAACTGAATATTTTTTTTTTGTAGAGTTAGGCCAAAACCAAGTCTATTTTTGACGAATGCCAAGTTCGGACGGACAGACCGACAGAAGTACACTAACATTGGACCGAAATTGGACCTTAGTTTTAAAAATTTGAATTGACAAACTTAGTAGTTAGATCTCATTGGTCGAAACCGTTTAGATTACTGGGAAAGTTGAAGGCTCGGTGCCATTTTCACGAAGACTGTTCATAGAAGCAGGACGCTTGAGAGCTGAGAAGTGTGTCTTGCCTTGAATATAGATATACCCGGGGCGTTCAGAAAGTAATGCACCACATCGTTTTTCTCAGGAGCTGTTTATTCAAAAAGCATGAAATTTATACACAATATACATGGATATGTCATGTAAACATCGGTATTATTCAACATAATCCCCATCAAATTGTACGGCTTTATGCCAGCGCGAAACAAGTGCATGTATTCCTAGCCGTACCAGATGTTGTCTTGGTCATGTAGCCATTTCTTCAAGGCATGAATCACTCCTTCATCATCTTCAAACCTTGTCCCACGGAGTGCATCTTTAAGTGGACCAAATAGAAGAAAATCAGAAGGTGCCAAATCGGGACTATAGGGTGGATGAGGTAGTACAGTCCAACCCAATTTGGTGATTGCTTCCCGTGTTGCCAGACTTGTGTGAGGGCGCGCATTGTCGTGAAGGAGAAGCAGGTCTGCTGGATTCTTGTGCGGCCGAACTCTGCGAAAACGTTGATTGAGTTTTTTCAATGTCTTAATGTAAGCTTGCGAATTGATTGTCTCTCCTCTTGGCATAACGTCCACAAGAATCACACCTTCAATGTCCCAAAAGACAGTGATCATGACCTTTCCAGCTGAAGGAATTGTCTTGAATTTCTTTCTTCTTGGTGATTGCGGATGATGCCACTCCATTGACTGTCTATTTGTCTCAGGTTCAAAATGATGTGCCCAGGTTTCGTCGCCCGTAACGATCTTAGCCAAAAAGTTCTCTCCATCAGCATTGAAACGCTCCAACAATTCAGAAGAAAAAATTGCTTTCCTTTGCAATCGGTGGTCATTTGTGAGACTTCGAGGAACCCATCTTGCGCAAACCTTAGAAAATCCGAGAGTTTTTATAACTGCATTTGCACTACCAATGCTGACTGACAGCTGTAAGGCCAATTGTTGAATAGTGATTCGCCTATCAGTAAGAATAATGCCCTCCGCGCATTTCAACATTTCTGCGTTGGTGGCTGTGGCAGGACGTCCACAGCGCGGCCGATCAAGCAGCTCCGTATCTTCACTTCCTGATTCTTTGATTCTCTGAACCCAGCGACTGACTGTACTCCTGTCGACTGCAAAACTTCCATACACATCACATAGACGCTTGTGAATATTCACAACAGTTTTCTTCTCTGCAACGAGAAATTCTTTCACAATTCGCGGTTTATAACGCAAGTTGCTAACACGCTCCATTTCAACGGTTTAGGGCAGCCGTATTATTTGGCCGGTTGCAATGCAATTTAGTGCACACAATTGGCACATGCCACATTTGAAGTGTGCAAAATTTCATGCTTTTATCTTCCTTACTAGCTGAGAAAAACGATGTGGTGCATTACTTTCTGAACGCCCCTCGTAATTAATAAAAAGTATAAGGGTGCCATAGTCCAGCAAGCAGTACATCTGAGGTTGGGCTAATTCAACGTTCCTGTGTGTGTATTCTTTGAATTGTGGTAAGACCGAAATTATTTACATTATTTATACTATTAATTATGTTGTTTGACTTGGGTAATGAAGAAAACATTACGACTGTAAGTAAAGAAGTCATTAGTAGACTTATACAAGCCTATTTGTTGCTCCACCATGTTATCAAGCTACCAGAAAGGTAGTGGTAAAATATGTATAGGTTGTCACCAGGAATCACATCACCTATCACATTGTATGGAAAAAGATCATTGAGAATGGCAGAGGCGTCGCAGACATTAGGGAGAGGAATATGAAAACTTGTACAAAGTGTTACCTCATTTTATGGAGATGTGCTGAGTTGGTCAGAGAGATCTGATCCAGGTCTTTTAGGTTAAATATTGTATTGTTTGTAAAATTGGTGGATTAGGTATTATGCTAAGACAGAACATAATTTTCATGTTACAGGGTTTTTGTCTGGCACTAGTCAGGTGCCAGATTCCTGTGTGAAAAAGTTACTGCAGCAGAGATAGAGGTACTCGCGGCCTACCCTATTTCTTTTGGGACAAGATCAACAGTGGCTGTTGGCAGATCATACATCTATGTTCAATCCTCCAGTGCCAGTTAAGTAAACAAGCCCTGGCACGAGGAGAATTTATCAACTTTTCCACTTCATAAACCTGAAAAGGAAATATAAATAAAGACTATCTGTCAAGAAGTAAAGTATATAAAGAGAAAAGAAACATTGTGACAAAGACTGGGCGTGATGTTAACACCCCAACCAGCCAGCTCATAACACTTTAGAAATAGCTAGAAATATTATAATACCATAAAAACTATAATATATATATGATTAAGGACAAATTGTCCTCCTTTAGTTAATTAAGTAAGCCTATCATTTATATATATATTTAAATTGATCTCATGTGATTTGACAGTCCTAACCAAAAGAACCTTAGGTATGGGACTAATAAAGTTATAGAAAAAATTGTATATTACTAACTTTTAACAACCGGTGTTGGTTGATTTGATCACATAGATTAATATTGGTGTTTGTGTGTGTGTTTGTGTAATTAATTACCATCACACCACACTTGCATTACCCTAGACATTAAACGTAGCTATCATACATACTAGTCAAGAATAGGTCTGATTGAGGTCATAAGGTGGTAGCAGAAAGGTGTCCTGATAACTCAACCCAAACTTTGTTATAATCAGGGACCTTCACAGCTGACCTCATTCAGTACAATAGTACTACAGAACAACAACATTGCATAACATCAAAAACCACCACAGTGAAACAGATGACAAGATCACTAATGTGGAATAGATGAGAAGATCACTAATGTGGAACAGATGACAAGATCACCAATGTGGAACAGATGACAAGATCACCAATGTGGAACAGATGACAAGATCACTAATGTGGAACTGATGACAAGATCACTAATGTGGAACTGATGACAAGATCATCAATGTGGAACTGATGACAACTGATGACAAGATCACTTATGTGGAACTGATGACAAGATCATCAATGTGGAACTGATGACAAGATCAGTAATGTGGAACAGATGACAAGATCACCAATGTGAAACAGATGACAAGATCACTAATGTGGAACTGATGACAAGATCACTAATGTGGATGTGATGATGTACATTGATACACCGATAGAATTATTAATTGTAAGTATAAAAATAAGGTAGAAATGGAAATAGTGGAGTTATGAAGTTTCGTCTTCACCCACGCCGCAAGCGCGTTGATTTTAACAGATCGTATTGTGGAAAAGATAGTACCATCGTTTTCTAGTGTCCTTGAAAAACTATTTATAACATGACACGAAAAGCCTACTTGTTCAGACGGAGTGAAAGAGGGGAGAGACAGAAAAATGATACCGTCTGCACGCGGGGTTGAATTTAAAACCTAGCGAAAACGCGATAGTGTCGTTAGCCGTTTGAAAATACGACACATATTCAAAATATGTTCGGCAATTGGGTCACACAAACAACCTTAGCTCTTATAAAACTGACGTATTTCTGACGTAATACGGGAGACTGTCGTTTTTAGTTTGAAAATAGCGGTAGAAAGAAGTGAACAGGTGGTAGTTTATAGATTTCAATATTATTGAAGACTAACATGGAAAAAATTATGGAATTTTGAACCATTAAAAATAGGCTCATAAAACTTATATATTCAGGTGCCATAGTGTCTCCTGACAAAAAATATGTTTTCATTTACCCTATAGTCCAACTAACAGCAAAGATATGGTCATAATACTAGATAGTCACAGACACATTGACTAACACACTAGTGTTCTGACATTCGCTATCGGTAACGTATTTTTGCACGAGTTGTTGAAAAGAGGCATGAGAGGGTAGGGCAAAGTCCAAAAGAGGGGAACGTTAGGACTGAGGTAATATGATTGGGAGCGGAGTTTGAAAGGGGGAAAGATATTATGGGATGGCTCAAACTGAATATTTTTTTTTGTAGAGTTAGGCCAAAACCAAGTCTATTTTTGACGAATGCCAAGTTCGGACGGACAGACCGACAGAAGTACACTAACATTGGACCGAAATTGGACCTTAGTTTTAAAAATTTGAATTGACAAACTTAGTAGTTAGATCTCATTGGTCGAAACCGTTTAGATTACTGGGAAAGTTGAAGGCTCGGTGCCATTTTCACGAAGACTGTTCATAGAAGCAGGACGCTTGAGAGCTGAGAAGTGTGTCTTGCCTTGAATATAGATATACCCGGGGCGTTCAGAAAGTAATGCACCACATCGTTTTTCTCAGGAGCTGTTTATTCAAAAAGCATGAAATTTATACACAATATACATGGATATGTCATGTAAACATCGGTATTATTCAACATAATCCCCATCAAATTGTACGGCTTTATGCCAGCGCGAAACAAGTGCATGTATTCCTAGCCGTACCAGATGTTGTCTTGGTCATGTAGCCATTTCTTCAAGGCATGAATCACTCCTTCATCATCTTCAAACCTTGTCCCACGGAGTGCATCTTTAAGTGGACCAAATAGAAGAAAATCAGAAGGTGCCAAATCGGGACTATAGGGTGGATGAGGTAGTACAGTCCAACCCAATTTGGTGATTGCTTCCCGTGTTGCCAGACTTGTGTGAGGGCGCGCATTGTCGTGAAGGAGAAGCAGGTCTGCTGGATTCTTGTGCGGCCGAACTCTGCGAAAACGTTGATTGAGTTTTTTCAATGTCTTAATGTAAGCTTGCGAATTGATTGTCTCTCCTCTTGGCATAACGTCCACAAGAATCACACCTTCAATGTCCCAAAAGACAGTGATCATGACCTTTCCAGCTGAAGGAATTGTCTTGAATTTCTTTCTTCTTGGTGATTGCGGATGATGCCACTCCATTGACTGTCTATTTGTCTCAGGTTCAAAATGATGTGCCCAGGTTTCGTCGCCCGTAACGATCTTAGCCAAAAAGTTCTCTCCATCAGCATTGAAACGCTCCAACAATTCAGAAGAAAAAATTGCTTTCCTTTGCAATCGGTGGTCATTTGTGAGACTTCGAGGAACCCAGGAACCATCTTGCGCAAACCTTAGAAAATCCGAGAGTTTTTATAACTGCATTTGCACTACCAATGCTGACTGACAGCTGTAAGGCCAATTGTTGAATAGTGATTCGCCTATCAGTAAGAATAATGCCCTCCGCGCATTTCAACATTTCTGCGTTGGTGGCTGTGGCAGGACGTCCACAGCGCGGCCGATCAAGCAGCTCCGTATCTTCACTTCCTGATTCTTTGATTCTCTGAACCCAGCGACTGACTGTACTCCTGTCGACTGCAAAACTTCCATACACATCACATAGACGCTTGTGAATATTCACAACAGTTTTCTTCTCTGCAACGAGAAATTCTTTCACAATTCGCGGTTTATAACGCAAGTTGCTAACACGCTCCATTTCAACGGTTTAGGGCAGCCGTATTATTTGGCCGGTTGCAATGCAATTTAGTGCACACAATTGGCACATGCCACATTTGAAGTGTGCAAAATTTCATGCTTTTTATCTTCCTTACTAGCTGAGAAAAAACGATGTGGTGCATTACTTTCTGAACGCCCCTCGTAATTAATAAAAAGTATAAGGGTGCCATAGTCCAGCAAGCAGTACATCTGAGGTTGGGCTAATTCAACGTTCCTGTGTGTGTATTCTTTGAATTGTGGTAAGACCGAAATTATTTACATTATTTATACTATTAATTATGTTGTTTGACTTGGGTAATGAAGAAAACATTACGACTGTAAGTAAAGAAGTCATTAGTAGACTTATACAAGCCTATTTGTTGCTCCACCATGTTATCAAGCTACCAGAAAGGTAGTGGTAAAATATGTATAGGTTGTCACCAGGAATCACATCACCTATCACATTGTATGGAAAAAGATCATTGAGAATGGCAGAGGCGTTGCAGACATTAGGGAGAGGAATATGAAAACTTGTACAAAGTGTTACCTCATTTTATGGAGATGTGCTGAGTTGGTCAGAGAGATCTGATCCAGGTCTTTTAGGTTAAATATTGTATTGTTTGTAAAATTGGTGGATTAGGTATTATGCTAAGACAGAACATAATTTTCATGTTACAGGGTTTTTGTCTGGCACTAGTCAGGTGCCAGATTCCTGTGTGAAAAAGTTACTCCAGCAGAGATAGAGGTACTCGCGGCCTACCCTATTTCTTTTGGGACAAGATCAACAGTGGCTGTTGGCAGATCATACATCTATGTTCAATCCTCCAGTGCCAGTTAAGTAAACAAGCCCTGGCACGAGGAGAATTTATCAACTTTTCCACTTCATAAACCTGAAAAAGAAATATAAATAAAGACTATCTGTCAAGAAGTAAAGTGTATAAAGAGAAAAGAAACACTGTGACAAAGACTGGGCGTGATGTTAACACCCCACCAGCCAGCTCATAACACTTTAGAAATAGCTAGAAATTTTACAATACCATAAAAACTATAATATATATATGATTAAGGACAAATTGTCCTCCTTTAGTTAATTAAGTAAGCCTATTATTTATGTATATATTTAAATTGATCTCATGTGATTTGACAGTCCTAACCAAAAGAACCTTAGGTATGGGACTAATAAAGTTATAGAAAAAATTGTATATTACTAACTTTTAACAACCGGTGTTGGTTGATTTGATCACATAGATTAATATTGGTGTTTGTGTGTGTGTGTTTGTGTAATTAATTACCATCACACCACACTTGCATTACCCTAGACATTAAACGTAGCTATCATACATACTAGTCAAGAATAGGTCTGATTGAGGTCATAAGGTGGTAGCAGAAAGGTGTCCTGATAACTCAACCCAAACTTTGTTATAATCAAGGACCTTCACAGCTGACCTCATTCAGTACAATAGTACTACAGAACAACAACATTGCATAACATCAAAAACCACCACAGTGAAACAGATGACAAGATCACTAATGTGGAATAGATGAGAAGATCACTAATGTGGAACAGATGACAAGATCACCAATGTGGAACAGATGACAAGATCACCAATGTGGAACAGATGACAAGATCACTAATGTGGAACTGATGACAAGATCACTAATGTGGAACTGATGACAAGATCACTAATGTGGAACTGATGACAAGATCTCCAATGTGGAACTGGTGACGAGATCACCAATGTGGAACTGATGACAAGATCACTAATGTGGAACTGATGACAAGATCAGTAATGTGGAACAGATGACAAGATCACCAATGTGGAACAGATGACAAGATCACTAATGTGTGTGGAACAGATGACAAGATCACTAATGTGGAACAGATGACAAGATCACTAATGTGGAACTGATGACAAGATCACTAATGTAGAACTGATGACAAGATCACCAATGTAGAACTGATGACAAGATCACTAATGTGGAACTGATGACAAGAACTAGACACGCGCCAGTAGAACAAGAGATGAGAAGAAGACAATGGAGATAGATAGTACACACATTAAGAAAACCTATTTATAGCAATACATGATAGTCCCTGTTTTGGAACGCCCCAGGTAAGAGAGGTAGAGGAAGACCAAAGAACACATGGAGAAGAGAACTGGAGACATGGAAAGACCTCAAGCTGATGGCACAGGACTGCAATATTTGGCATATATTTGTTGAATGCTTATACTCTTTGAGCAGATGAAATGTAAAGAAGAAAAAAATTCTTACTTTTATTCGTTCCCTCTCTCATAGTTATTTATTTTATTCCTTATTATTCTTACTTTTCTCTTTTTCCCGTTCTCCAAACCTTTCATCTCCCTCTTCCCCCCCCCCCGCCCCCCCCCCCCCTTTTCCCCCATTTGTCACGGATTTGCCCCCCCCCTTCCCGATTTGCGGTAGTGGTCCAACAGTGGCCCAAAACTCAAGAATATCTAATATGGGTCTTCAAAGGTGTCTACCTTCACACCAGATTACTCTTGGCAGAGTTGTAGATAGAAGGATAATGATGCCTCTATCTCAAGGGGGTATTCAGAAGATATTTCCGAAGTCAAGAACAATGCTGCATTTGCAGCGCAATTGTTAACTTATATCGGTCCGCCGCCTTTTATGCAGAATTAAGCAATTATTAATGTTAGCTCATTCAAGCCCCCACCCTGATTTACTCAGTGGAATTCTTATTATTATGGTATATCTCTGTTTAGAGTGCATTTAGTAAATTGACTGAGACAAACATGCAGTACATTCACAATGATTAAATCGTCGTTACATTTGTATATTTACACAAATTTAATAGTCATTTATGTTTTAACAAGGTTTTAAAGAAATGAATAATTATTTATATAAAAAAAGGTTTATCATCACTTTTGTGATGGAATAGAATTGTGTAAAGGAGATCACTTGGCAGCTTTTAGGGGTTACTTAGCTGTCAGTGACGGTTCTGCTCCTTCTGATGGGTTGGTTCTTGGTAGACTGATCAAGCTCGTCGATGGTTAAGGTTGTAGGGCGCAGCACGTTCACAGAAGTGTCAGGGAGTGTCCACGAAGTTGGTCCCTCGTCTTCAAGCTAAGACCACTTTTCCCTTCTGGTACCAGGGATAGTACCCGCAACTGGTACCACCAACAACTATGGTAAAAGAATAGAAACAAAACGCTCTCCTGAGTATTGCGTTTTCCGACGCATAGTTATGGGTCCCTTTCTCCTATTCCACCATTCCATCTACCTCAGAATTTACCCTCGATGAGAATTAACCTTAATCATTCGAAAGAAAACTTTCTTTAACTTTAAATTTTCAAAATTATTTCCGCCTGAAATAATATGCGTGATACAAAATGTCACGTCTCTCATATATGGAATGAAAACATCCGATCCTCTATCGAACATGTTTACAAATAACTTTTTATTACTTTAATATAAAGTAATGTCTTTGTAACAAGGTATGCCGAAAACGATGCTGTCATGCATGTCTGTCCAAAATGTGTCGCACAGACGAGTAATCTCGTTATCTGTCGCTTGAGCACACACAATCCGTCTCTTTACTATCTTGGCAAAGAATGCACCCTGCCCTTAACAGCGATTAAACCAATGCGCTGGGCGATTTTAGTGCTAATCTGTAGTCTGATATCAGCCACACCCTAGATCAACCAACATGGTTGTCGATCAATATTAGCTCATCTGTTCCTTCCCCAGCAGGGAGGAACGGGTAGCCAAACAGACATGACGACTTAACACTGAGAGGAGTGTAAGAATGTTTGAAAATACAAACTATCTGCTACATAGCAGAGAAAGAAAGAGGCGTCGACCATGGAAAAGCACGTAAATAGTCAGTACAACAAATGTCCAGGATACGGCCATTGTGAAGCAGAAATCGACCCAAAAAAAAAATTATGTGACATCATTCTATCTTCTTCATTTCCAACCTATCAAATTATTCATGTTATTTGCTTCGTCCACATTCTTTCTGAACGTATCTTCATTCTTACTTCCAGCTTGGCCCCACACACGCATTTCGGCTCTGTTTTACGGTGGCTGTCACTTGCCTCTGTGTTCACCGTCTTTGATCTGACAAATTCCTGAGAATTGTACGCAAAAATCTTCGTCTATCCCAATCTTCGTAGCATGAATGAAAACCTCACAAACGTTATCAATATTGATATGTTTTTTTGTTTGTTTTTCCTGTCTGTTCTTAATGCCTCATTCAGACGAGGATAAATCTACGCATGCCAGCATTGTTGTGTCAATCGACAGCTCATGTTGTTTTGATGTTGCAAAGCTGCTTACGGTATGCCTTCCAAGTTCTGCCACGTTGTTTTGATGTTTGCTCTGCGAGCTGACAGTCACATGTATATATATGGTCATAGAAATATGTTATTTTTTGTTTTGTTTTGTTTTTTGTTCTTGTTTGTTGTTAAGTGTCGTGTCTCTTTGTATCCATCAGTCAATGAACAAATTTCAGCTTCGCACGGATCACATGACCGTAACACGCCATCCATACATGCCCTTTGACATCCGTGCAAGGTTTTTCCATATCTTCTGTATTCTCTTTAATGAATGTCTCCTGTCTTCTTCTCCATGTGTCCAATTGGCAGAGTGGCTAGACCACTTGCCTCTTGCTGTAAAGTAACCGGGTCCAAAACCTCTTAAAGTAACGCTCAAGTCTACCCAGCTGTAAATTGGTACCTTCTCTACTTTTTTTGCCTTCCCTAAAGCAAAAGCAGAGAGGAAGGAATTGATCACACTAGCTAATAAAACTAGACCTACTATAGACAAACAGCTGTTTCGTCTCTCCCCTATGACAGTATCTGCTTTAGGACTACCTTCAGCTCTTTTCCTCATACTCTGGGAATTCGAGAACAGGAACTGTCTTGTGAAGCTATCAACTGATTGTTCTATTTTTGTGTGTGTGTTAATATCCAAAGCCCGCTTGTATTCCTTGCCCCTGGTTCTACTTACCTTTGACTGGATCTAATCCTGGATGCTGATCAGCTTATCACTTCCTATGGTATGAGAATAGGTATTCAGTGAATCCGTGGACGCTCAAAAACATCAGGTAATGACAGAGCAGACACATTACCAAAGACGGGAACAAGACAAGAACAGTCACTAAAAGCAACAACTCTCCAAACAGCCAAATCACTCATACGAACAACAAACAAATAAACTTGGCGCTGATCGGGTTAGCAGTCAACAGAGTTGACTTTTTTGAGGATGGTAAATGCGCTCTGATATTACCAAATAGGTTGAAAGGCACGCGCCTCGATAGAAGAAGGCAGAAACCGAACCAAAAAAACAAACTTGGCCGAACAAAAGGGCCATGCGAAACACCGGGAGAGAGGTTTACAGACAAATGACCGGTCATGATCCTAATGACAACATCGGCCATCTTACAAGCACCATTATTTGGCTCAGAATACAACATATACCACTCAACAGCCACTTGAACAGAATCCAACCACAACACCCTCCAGGGTGCCAGCTAAGTAACTACCCCACGAAACTGTTGACCACCACCTCTTTGAGTGCCCAGCACTTGATGATGTTAGAAAAATGCTCCTTTACTCCGAGACCAAATAAGTGCAAACACTTTGTACGAAGAAACAAAATAACTTCCAAATAAATGCAGATATCACTTCATGACATTGGACCTAAGATTGGATCACTTACAATAACAACAACAACTGGATCTTTCTAATCAGTTCCACATTTATGATCTTACCGTAAATTTTAATCCGCAGATTATGAGCAAGTACCCATTTATAGAGCGTCCGACTGACAGAGTAGTTCAAACGCTGGTCTCTTGTGCCAAAGGTCCCGGGTTCGATTCACGGTATCGACACGCTTCAGTCTACTCAGATGTAAATGGGTACCTGTCTTTGCACTTGAGTTAGGGATGGAAAAGGCAGCGAGGAATGAACTGGTCACCCCACCTCTCGATGCTGGAACTAGTATGGTGAAGTCTCTCACACTTCGCTCCCTTATGTCAGTATTTGCTATCGGACTACTGTTACGGTTAAAAAGGGAGGTGATACTTTGTATATGGGTTGGTCACAGTAAATTAAGGGTTACATCGCTTGCAGACTAGATTAACGGTAAATTGGGTTAACAAATATATGAGAGAGGTCAGAAGTCAGATAGCGTCTTGAGCGCTGTTCTGTATGGTAGAACTGTAAAGAGTTCTCACGGGTAGTCCGTGGAAGGGACTGAGCGGTGGTGAACTGCGAAGTCCCGTGACTGTTTAGGCGGGAGTTTTTGTGACCGCTGGCAGTTGGGTTCTGGTGTTGACAGAGTGAAGTCAACCCTGGTGTTTTTTTCAAAGTGTGTTCCCGACCAGTGTTCGGTGAAAATGGTAGAGTGTTTTTTCAATGTGTGTCTCGGTGGAGACTTTTTGAACAGGCCTGTAGCTGAATATTCTTCCTGCATATGTATTCTTCCATGTGTTAGATTATTGGAGGATGGTATGTATTAATATTGATGACTGCAGTGGATGCAGCTTATGAGACATTTTTGTGAAGGAGATTAGGCCATATATAGAGTCTGAGAGGAAGACATGACTTTGTAGGCCATATGTATAGTCTATTTAGGCGCTATGAAGAGTCCGAGAGGTAGAGACATTACTTTATAGGCCATAGACATTTTGTGAAGGAGATTAGGCCATATATAGAGTCTGAGAGGAAGACATGACTTGGTAGGCCATAGACAGATATTATGCAGGTTATATTACTGCAGACTGCTGTGTGCGCAGTCTTTCTTTTGAGGAATATGGTGATGTGCATCTTCTAGAGGAAGTGCACCACGATTTATGATTAGGCCTTGAATATATATAGCTGACGATGATTATTCAACTGCCGGGGAGCAGCCTTGGTGGAGAAGGGGAGGACGTAGTCCTTTGAGGAAAATCGTGATGGTCATCTTCAATGAGGAGTGCACCATTATGCTATAAGTTATGAACCCATATTTATTAATAGGCCTTCACGGAGAGAGCTGATCTCAGACGATTATTCAACTACCACTGAACATAATACGTCGTTATCAGTGGTGGTTTTCAGTAAAGTTGGAATTTAAAACCCGCAAAATTCGCGTTGAAAGGATTTGATGATACATATAAAATAGACTGAGGAATATCAGCTGTCATACTGATATAAACTAACAGTTATTTATTAATGAACAGCATTATCAGTAGTGTGTCAACTTTTGGGCGCAAGGCTCATGATTTCACGTGGTAATATTGTTTCTACCAGACCTTGACCTGTTTATTAGTGTGCCCTGTGTGTGGCGTATGCACTAAGGAGTTTCTCATCTGTAACAGTAGTTAGCCCTGTGTGGGCGGAGCTTCGATTTAGAACCAGGTCAGCTTTACCTGTGTTATGTCGTCTTCTATGCCTACGGACTAGTATTCATATGACAATAGCAAAGAGTGGACTAGTGTCATGTTAGGAACAGATGATTATGACATATTATTCCAGCCTAAATGAGTCGGCAGTAAAACACTTCAAGCCTTATTGACACCTGTATTGCCTACAGACAGTTTGGTGTCGATGGTAACCTGTAATCGGTAACACGGCGATGTGTCTAATGTATACATGCTTCCTGTGACATATTTGCAGCAGTCAAGTTTCCTGTTTCCTGCTTTATCAAGTACCAGAGGTGACAGTTGTTGACGAGTCAATTTCCTGTAACTTTCAACAAGGGAGTGTGCTTATGGTGTATTGTCTGATGCTCATCAGTAGTAACAGAGAAAGAACGGAACGGTTTTCTACTTACAAGATAAGTGATTTTTGTGTGGAAACTGTGTCTCTGTATGATGTTGTCAAGCCTTCCAATATTGTTATTTATGCTACTGAGTATTACATATTGATAGCGTATTGTTATGAGATTTAATGCATAATTGGTTGTTGCTCATGTGACATAATACTGACTTACTTTATCTTGATTCAAAAGTTTATACCACATATTGACATAAACTTGTAATAATTATAATCACTCAGTGATTGAATTAACATGGAGTGTGATATGGCTACAGACGATATGACGCCAGTGTTGAATTATTTATATGAAGAAGCGAAATTTTATGATGGATTACGAGGCCCAGCAATTCAGAAATACGTGCTGGATGGTTTTTTGTTTAATGTAGTAGAAGCCTTGTCGGTTTTTGCTAACGATGACTTTTCGTCAGGTCCTCAAGTTATCTTGGCTAGAGATTTGGCGGATGTGTTAGAATATCTGCGTTCGTTTGTGTACAATTATGATGAGGCTAGATACAGTTTTGTGCATGAGGTTTTACACAACATAATCCGCAATGATATGCAGGATGATCAGAAAAAGGAATTAGAAGAGAAGGAGCGAATAAAAGTAATCAAACACAGTGCTCTTCAGGAAAGAGAAAATTGTATACAGGATTTAGCTGAGAAGAGAAAACTTCAAGAAACAGTGTCTAAACTCACAAGTGATTTGCATAAATCAAACTTGGAGCTTTCTTGTGTGAAAACAGCATTAGACTCAGAATGCAGTAGAGTAAAAAACTTGGAAACACAGATTGAACATAATCAAGGCGAGATTAGTAATCTCACTCAAGAGATTAAAGAAAAGGAAGAGATTAGTGAGAAATTAAAAGTTCATGCTAAGAAATATGAAAAGTTATGTAATGAAACACTTACTGACTTATTGAGTGACAATGCTATTGTTAGTCACCGACTTAAAGAAAAGAATAATGTATCTCCCGAGGAGATTAATGAGTTGAAGCAACAAGCTGTTAAAGTTGATGGAATTCAGGCTCAGGTGGCCTTACTTCAGCCACAGATAGAAGAGGTGCAAAAGAAGAGATTAATAAAATTGGAACCACAGAGGAGAACAATTAAAGAAAAGGATGATAGGAAGAATTTGGAGGAGTTAACGGTGCAGAGAAGGAAAATGATTAAGATTGAGAAGTTACTTACAGAAGAGAGATGTAAAGTTATGACATGTAATAACTTAAATAAGAAACTAAACCAAGAGATTACGGAGTTGAGTAGAAGAGTGAATGGTTTAGTGGATGTTATATTAGGCATCAACGATTTGTCTACTGTTAAGGACGATAGTAGACAGAAAGTTGTTAATAAACAAGCAAAGAGCCCGCCCTATACACTCTTTGCGAATTCGAAAATGGAACATGATGGACTTAAATCTCGGCGTGGCAGATATAATTTCCCACGTACGGAAGACGCTACGTTGAAGATTAATGGCTATTGGCGTCAGACCAGCAAGGATACTTCATGTGTAATATCTAATTCTAGTAATAAAGATAACAAAAATCATGTTGGTAACCATAAGGGTTCGATCAGTCTTACTGCTTGTCATACCAAATATAGACAGTGTGATGCAGCAAATAAGCATGTTACCATAGAAAGGAATAAAAACAGTTTTGGTAAAAGAAATAACCATAATGTTAGACAATACCAAGAGAGCCCATTAAATGGTAGTTTTTCCTCTCTAAAAATCCAGAGAAAGGGTAACAGATCTCAAAAGATTGATTCTGAAGAGGTAACAAATTATGGTAGGAATAATTACATTAAAGGGAACCAATCTGATAATAATTGTTCTAGGAGTCAACAAGATTCATTTACCAGATATTTCTATCCTAGGAGAGATGTTAAGCATAACAATGCTAACTGTAGTTCTAAGCAGAACAAATGGAATAATAAGGGGAATAGTAATAGAGATAATAACTCTCAAAATATTACTACACTTAACCAGGTTAACTGTGTGCAACAAAATCCCAAAGTCATTGGTAGTAAATAAAGTAACAGTAACTATTGATGTCTTAAGTATTACTACTGTTATGTTTTTTTGGATTACGAGAGAGCATCTCGTTTTTTTTGAGTGCATGACTTTATTTCAGCTCTGCTGTGATGACCGTCATTTTCGGTCAGGTTGACCCAAGCCTCCTGGGTTGTATACTATGTGTGAAGGAAGAGTTGGTAGCATCATATGAAGACCAGACGTTTTCACTACCACGGGTATAGGTAATTGTGTGTTTAACCTATCCGTTTTTCAGTATAATCTTACAGTTGATTAAAATGGAGAATTTCATTTGTATTTTTCAACAGTAGCAGCTGTGTGATAAAGGTCAGCGTGCCTGTTTTTCCTTTACCTGTGACAGAAATGTTTGTTACCTTACGACCGTGTGCGCAGTCAAGCGTAACCCAGCCAGTTTGTTGACCTTGTATTATTTGATGTCATCCCGTGCGGTTTACAGAATACTATACACCGAGTAGTGACCTATTTATTTTTTTTTTTCTTTAGAAATTGATTCAAGATTACTACAATGTTTCTTATACTTGATTTTTCTAGGATAATGTATTATTGTATAGTATAATATGATTGTATTGTATAATGTTTCATTGGATATTGTGTATGTCCATATTTATGCATTATTTGTACTCTATCTTGTTATTTAAATAATTGTATTGTTGATAAATATTGTACGTATTATCATTGTAATGAATTGTAACATTTCATTTTGTATTGACTTGTCTTTGATTGTTATTTTTTGTTGTTGATGAAATTATGGATTTTTTGTATTTACATACACTAGTCTGAAGACTATTTCATTTGCTCATATTATGTTTGACCATATGTGGTCTGTTGTGAAATTGATACATCAAAACATTGATATGATTCTGCAGGACTAATTGTTGTGATAGTTTTATACATAATGAGATTGTCAGCCCTAAGCACAAACTCATTAGTTATGATTATATGTTAGTCGCTTTCAGAGAATTTTTTTGTTACTAAATTTGTTTTTTTTTCTTTTTCGTATCTGACTACATGTTTAGTTAATATATTACCTTATATAGAGGTTATATGAAGAAATTGTTGTGTTGTGAAATGTTATTTTGGAACTAAATTATAACATGTAGAATTGTCAGAGATAGCAGATACTATTATTTGTTTGAAGAATTTAGTAGTCTGACTTAAACACTTTTTCATGAAAATAATGTTATGTTTATATGTGCAAGTTGGTATAATGTTAATAGTGTGGTTTTTTTGTAGGTGCTCATGTGTGTTTACTTAGAGATGGGAATATATTTTTATGTCTCTCATTTTGTTAAAGCTCGTTTCACTTTTGATTTATTAATTAGTGGTTGAAACTTGTAAAAATTTAAAATACTATTTTTATTTAACTTAACGTTAAGAAACTTTTTTGTATTGTAATTTTTAGGAATGTATTTGTTTTTCTTTGTGAAAGTATTGTATTTTTTATGTGTCCAGTGCTTAATTGTACACTAGGTGTAATAATATATTGATATTTCCACATTTTAAAAAAAAAAAAAGGAGAAAAAGATAATAATTTTTTTCTTTTTTTCTTTTGAGATTGTGATATTTGTGGTTTTACATATCACACTTTTTTGTGTGTGATGCCTGTGATATTTCATTTTAGTTATGAATAAGGGTTGTAACTTGGCTAAATAATTTATTATGCTTTATTTATTATAGCTTGCTTTTGTGTTATGATATATTTACATATATACTTTGTCTCGTTATTGTATGATTTTCTGTCATGATTGTATTTGTTTTACAATACATTGTTTGTTTAGATAGTTATTGGAATGTAGTATTGCCTCTTTTCTATACATTCATTTCTTGTATTCCTTTCTTCCTTTACGGATTGTTCTTTGTTTCATTCCATATTTTCTCTTGGATTTATTCAGTAGTGGTTTATACTTTCGTGATGCTTCTATGTTTCATCTAGGTGTCACTTAATTCTATTTGCATATCGTTTACTCCTTACACTTCGTATACTTCCTTCCTTAGGATTGTTATGTTGATTATATGGTTTGGTATGAGGTAGCTATTTATGTCGGTTGTACCTAGTTTGATGTAAAGAATTGATTTACTTGATTGTTATCATATGGTATTATTGATCTTTATTACTATATTGATTTCATGGCTGATTTTTGATGTTGATCATGCTTCTTTTGCTTGATCTTGTCTGTTACTTTCTATTTATTGTATACTATTTGGTCTACAGTGATCATAGTTAACTTTGTTGAAACTGTTTATTTAGTGTACTTAGCAGATTATTGTGTATAATTTGTTTTATTGTACACTTGCTTATATTTTTGTCGATGTATTATTATAACCTTAACATAAGCTATTTTTTGTATGAGTATTTTAGAGCTTAGCTGACCCCTCATTTTTCAGTGGTGTAGTTCTTGTTAAAAAATGATAAATCATTTTTTCTCCGGGGGTGGTGGTAAGATGTTAAGGTTAAAAAGGGAGGTGATACTTTGTATATGGGTTGGTCACAGTAAATTAAGGGTTACATCGCTTGTAGACTAGATTAACGGTAAATTGGGTTAACAAATATATGAGAGAGGTCAGAAGTCAGATAGCGTCTTGAGCGCTGTTCTGTATGGTAGAACTGTAAAGAGTTCTCACGGGTAGTCCGTGGAAGGGACTGAGCGGTGGTGAACTGCGAAGTCCCGTGACTGTTTAGGCGGGAGTTTTTGTGACCGCTGGCAGTTGGGTTCTGGTGTTGACAGAGTGAAGTCAACCCTGGTGTTTTTTTCAAAGTGTGTTCCCGACCAGTGTTCGGTGAAAATGGTAGAGTGTTTTTTCAATGTGTGTCTCTTCTTCTTCTTCTTTGATCCATAACCGCCAACCGTCAAAGCAGTCAGCGGCCATCACGCCTGGTGGCGTCTTGTAGGGCAGCAACAAATTGATTCCACTTTGCTCGGTCGGCGGCCATCCTTCGTACAGTGCCCCAACTGTGGTTCATTCTTTGCATCTCAGCTTCCACAGTTCTCCGCCAAGTTGTTTTTGGTCGGCCTCTCTTTCGCTTTCCCTCGGGGGTCCATAGCATAGCTGTTCTTGCGATGGTATCAGGGTCCCTTCTGAGGACATGGCCAACCCAGCTCCAGCGTCTGCCAGCTATGATGGTGTGCATGTCCTCCTGGTTACTCCGAATAAGTAGTTCTTGGTTGCTGATGGTGTTTGGCCAAAAGATTCGGAGAATTTTCCTTAGGCAGATTGTGTGGAAGGAGGACAGTTTCGACATTTCCTTCTGTTACTCTCCAACATTCCGCACCATAGAGAAGCACAGAAAGTACGCAGCTCTCATACAGTCTTAATTTGGTGTTTGTGCTGTACTGGGAAGACTTCCAAATGTTGTTGAGAATAGCAAAGGCTGTTCTCGCTTTATTCATTCTGTTGTTAATGTCCTTGCTTGTTCCGCCGTCAGGTGTTACTATGCTTCCTAGGTAAGTAAATGTGTCTGTCTGTTCTAACTTCTGGTTCCTTACTGTTATTGGCTCAGGATTGCCCACATTTAGTGTCATGACCTCTGTCTTCTTCAGATTGATGTTCAGGCCAACCTGCTGGCCATACTTATTCAGTCTATCAGTTTTGTCTTGAATGTGTTGGTGTGAATGCGCGAGCAGTGCAATGTCATCTGCATATTCCAAATCTTCCAGTGTAGAAAACGTTGTCCATCTAATTCCTCTTGGACTGCCCTCTGTTGTCTGGCGCATCACCCAATCTATGACTGTCAAAAATAATGTTGTTGATAAGGGGCATCCCTGTCGTACTCCTGTTTTCACTTCGAAAGTTACATTACTCGATCCAACACTGCACGTAAAGTTAGAATAGAGGCTTTTTATAATGGAAACAATGTGGCTGGGAATTCCATAAGCCCTCAGAATTTTCCATAGGCTGTCCCTGTGTATGCTGTCGAAAGCCTTTTCAAAATCAACAAAGTTAATGTACAGCTGTCTCTGCCATTCTGAGCACTGTTCTATAATGTTCCTGAGGGCAAATATATGATCTGCACATCTTCTGTTCTTTCTGAAGCCCGCTTGTTCTTTCCTCAGTTTATGGTCAACTGCTTTTGAAATTCTCTGGATGATTATCTTGCCTAGTATTTTGCTGGGAACTGAGAGGAGGGTAATTCCTCTCCAGTTGTTGCAGTCTGCAAGGTCGCCCTTCTTGGGCAATTTGACAATTGTTCCTTTACTCCACTCTGTTGGTGTTGTCTCAGTTTCCCAGACTTGTGCAAATAGTGGTTCTAATAGTTCTGCTGCTAGTTCAGGGTCTGTCTTGAATAGCTCAGCATTCAGATTGTCGTGACCAGGCGCTTTTCCATTTTTTAGCCCTTTGATAGCTGTGATAATTTCTTCTTTTCGTGGAATGTCTGTATTTACGTCTAAGTCACTTTCAGCCTCAGGAACATTCAGCTGAGTCTCTGGTGGTTCCTTATTCAGTGTTTCTCTGAAGTGCTCTGCCCACCTTGTTTCCTGCCCCTGTGCTGTGGTGATGAGATTTCCTTGCTTGTCTCTTACTAACGTTATGTTGTTTGCACCTCGTTTTCCACTGATAGCTTTAGTTATTTTATAAACTGTGCTTTGCTCATTTCTCAGTGCTGCCTCTTCTGCCTGTCTTGCAAGGTCATCCAGAAATGTCCTTTTGTTAGCACGGGTTTGACGTTTTACTTCCTTGTCCAGCTGACTGTACTGTTCACTATATATTGCCTTTAACCTGGGAGACTTAGCTTCTGTTTTCTTCCTTTTCATTTCCTTTCTCTTCGCTATGGTGTTTAGCGTTTCTGGTGTTATCCAGTCTTGGCTCTTTCTTTCCTGGAATCCCAAGCATGACTTGCTGCTTTCTTTATATATTGTTGAGATGGTGTTGAATTTCTGGTCCACATCGTCGGTCTCTGTTCTTTCCTGGCTTTTGGTAATCAGATATCGTCTCTTTACGTCGACCACAAACGCTTTTCTGGTGAGGGGGTCCTTAAGTTTCGTGATGTTGTATCTTTTCTGTTTGACTGCAACTGGTCCAGCAGCTCTGAGTTTCACCTTCAGTCTTGCTACTACTAGGTGATGATCACTTCCCACATCTGCGCCTCTTCTTACTTTCACGTCTTGTAGTGCATGTCTCCATCTGCCATTGATCATTATGTGATCTATCTGGTTTTTGTCTCGTCCGTTTGGTGATTCCCATGTTAACTTGTGCACTTCTTTGTGTTGAAAAAGTGTTCCTCCGATGACCAGGTTGTTAATACTGCAGAAGCTTATTAATTTGTCCCCATTCTCATTTACTGTTCCACTGCCGCATTTCCCCATTACTCTTTCGTTATAATTATTGTGTTTTCCAACTTTCGCATTTAGGTCTCCCATTACTATAATAAGATCGTACCTGGGTACAGTTTCTATTTCCTTTTGTACCTGTTGATAGAACTCGTCCTTGATCTCTTCGTCGCTGTCATTTGTTGGTGCATAACATTGTATAATTGTGGTGTTGGTGAATCTCCCTCTCAGTCTTGCTCTTATTAGTCTGTTGTTAATGGGTTTCCATTCCAGTAGAGACCTTTCCATTCCTTTCTTAAGGATAATGGCTACACCTTCGTTGTGCTGACCGTCCTCTCTACCAGAATAAAGTACTGTTTCCCCTGTAGCTGTTTTTATTCTCCCCATCCCTGTCCATCTGCTCTCGCTTATTCCCAGGATATGTAGTTTGTAGTTCCTCATCTCTGCTGTAATCTGTCTCAGCTTTCCTGCCTCGTTCATAGTTCTGACATTCCAAAAACCAATTCTGGTTTCGTGTTTTGCGGTCTGGGCATCCGTTTTCATGCCAGTGGCTTCCTTTCGGCTTTCACCACTGTCAGTCATACGAGCCTGAGACTCCGGATGTCCGTCCCGCATCAAAGTATTTCCATTTATTGCTGTTTCCGTAACGTGTGTGATTTTTTACACAGACAGGGGTGTCGGCCCTGTGCTAAAACCCCCAACCTGGAGGACCAGGGTACCAGCTTTTGTCTGACCCCTACCCACGCAGACCAGTCCAGCATGGTTGAACCTACCAGGAGTAAAACTCCCACTGGCATAGCTCTGGGGATTGTCAGGGTACACAAGCTGCCATACCGCTACAAGGTATAGGTACCATTGATGGCAGAATGTGTGTCTCGGTGGAGACTTTTTGAACAGGCCTGTAGCTGAATATTCTTCCTGCATATGTATTCTTCCATGTGTTAGATTATTGGAGGATGGTATGTATTAATATTGATGACTGCAGTGGATGCAGCTTATGAGACATTTTTGTGAAGGAGATTAGGCCATATATAGAGTCTGAGAGGAAGACATGACTTTGTAGGCCATATGTATAGTCTATTTAGGCGCTATGAAGAGTCCGAGAGGTAGAGACATTACTTTATAGGCCATAGACATTTTGTGAAGGAGATTAGGCCATATATAGAGTCTGAGAGGAAAACATGACTTGGTAGGCCATAGATAGATATTATGCAGGTTATATTACTGCAGACTGCTGTGTGCGCAGTCTTTCCTTTGAGGAATATGGTGATGTGCATCTTCTAGAGGAAGTGCACCACGATTTATGATTAGGCCTTGAATATATATAGCTGACGATGATTATTCAACTGCCGGGGAGCAGCCTTGGTGGAGAAGGGGAGGACGTAGTCCTTTGAGGAAAATCGTGATGGTCATCTTCAATGAGGAGTGCACCATTATGCTATAAGTTATGAGGCCATATTTATAACTGCGGTGAGCGCGTGTGGGCGTATACCTAAATATAAACAGACCAGGATTATCCTGTCATAAACATTACAATATGGGAGTATCAGTGATGAACAACTGACATTATCATAATCGCATTGAGTCCCTTGTAATAACGATGCGTCGTTATCAACTACCTTGACCTTTTTTACTCACTTATGAAAGCTACTATTTGTATCAATGAATCAAAACTCTTTAGATCCTAATTGTGGCTGCTATATCCGATGCGAGATGGATAGATGGAAAAGGTGAAGGTATGACTAAGTACCAGAACTGTCCAAGATAATCTCACTGAAATTTGGCTCGAGGATAATCTGCGGAAAATGTAAGTATAAGTTCCGCAGGAAGAAAATAGAGTGAGAATCACTGGCAGATCTATTTATAGGGATACTTGAAATTAACTGTCTCTTTGCGGGTTGAGAATCCTCTGAGTACAAATGAAATGAAATGTACAATCTTATGAAGCCATTCATACTTCTGTAATATTATTATTATTAAAAATGCATCAGAAACACTTAATTATCTATCTCAATGCACTTTGGAAGTGAGTTATTCTTTTACAAAATCAGAGCATTAAGATATTAACTCAGCACACCCAAATGTTAGCAAATACGGTATATATACGAGGGGCGTTCAGAAAGTAATACACCACATCGTTTTTCTCAGCTAATAATGAAGATAGAAGCATGCAATTTTGCATACTTCAAATATGGCATGTGCCAATTGTGTGCACCAAATTGCATTGCAACCGCCCAAATAATACGGCTGTCCTAAACCGTTGAAATGGAGCGTGTTAGCAACTTGCGTTATTATCAGTGAATTGTGATAGAATTTCTCGTTGCAGAGAAGGAAACTGTTGTGAATATTCACAAGCGTCTATGTGATGTGTATGGAAGTTTTGCAGTCGACAGGAGTACAGCCAGTCGCTGGGTTCAGAGAATCAAAGAATCATGAAGTGGAGATACAGAGCAGCTTGATCGGCCGCGCTGTGGACGTCCTGCCACAGCCACCAACGCAGAAATGTTGAAATGCGCTGAGGGCATTATTCTTACTGATAGGCGAATCACTACTCAACAATTGGCTTTACAGCTGTCAGTCAGCATTGGTAGTGCAAATGCAGTTATAAAAACTCTCGGATTTTCTAAGGTTTGCGCAAGATGGGTTCCTCGAAGTCTCACAAATGACCACCGATTGCAAAGGAAAGCAATTTCTTCTGAATTGTTGGAGCGTTTCAATGCTGATGGAGAGAACTTGTTGGCTAAGATCGTTACAGGTAACGAAACCTGGGCACATCATTTTGAACCTGAGACAAAAAGACAGTCAATGGAGTGGCATCATCCGCAATCACCAAGAAGAAAGAAATTCAAGACAATTCCTTCAGCTGGAAAGGTCATGATCACTGTCTTTTGGGACATTGAAGGTGTAATTCTTGTAGACGTTATGCCAAGAGGAGAGACAATCAATTCGTAAGCTTACATTAAGACATTGAAAAAGCTCAATCAACGTTTTCACAGAGTTCGGCCGCACAAGAATCCAGCAGACCTGCTTCTCCTTCACAACAATGCGCGCCCTCACACAAGTCTGGCAACACGGGAAGCAATCACCAAATTGGTTTGGACTGTACTACCCCATCCACCCTATAGTCCCGATTTGGCACCCTCTGATTTTCATCTATTTGGTCCACTTATAGATGCACTCCGTGGGACAAGGTTTGAAGATGATGAAGGATTGATTCATGCAGCGAAGAAATGGCTACATGATCAAGACAAAATCTGGTACAGGTTAGGAATACATGCACTTGTTTCGTGCTGGCATAAAGCCGTACAAGTTGATGGGGATTATGTTGAATAATACCGATGTTTATATGACATATTCATGTATGTTGTATATACATTTCATGCTTTTTGAATAAACAGCTCCTGGGAAAAACGATGTGGTGCATTACTTTCTGAACGCCCCTCGTAATATATATATATATATATATATATATATATATATATATATATATATATATATATATATATATATATATATATATATATATATATATATATATGCTTTAAATTCCATTCAATGGCAAAACACAGGGGAGATAGCTCATCCATAAGATTATAGTCAACAATGACATCAAGGGAGGATAATTCATCCCACTAGATACTAGCCTATTATGCCAAGGGGAGATATGTCTCTTATCGAATGCACACAGAATTCAGTCTTATTAGTTAGATTTAAAATGCATTTATAACACCAAAAAGATCAGTTATACTCGTGAATAATAACCATCTAAAATGATATCACATTCATTCATTCATAACCCTCCACTCCCAAAGGAGCATAGGCCTTCAACAAACACATGCCAAGTCCTCCTGTCACGTGCCATCATCTCAAGTTCTTTCCATGTTCTCCTCATCATTTTCACCTCTGTTTCCAACTCTCTTCTCCATGTACTTCTTGGTCTTCCTCTGCCTCTCTTGCCCTGCGGGTTCCAGAACAAGGACTGCCTTGTAATGCTATCAACAGGTTTCCTCAGTGTGTGTCCTATCCATCGCCATCGTCTTCTTCTCATCTCTTGTTCCACTGGCACTTGTCTAGTTCTTGTCATCAGTTCTACGTTGGTAACCTTGTCATGTTCTCCATGTCTCAGAGCCATACAATAGGACTGACTTCACATTTGAGTTGAAAATTCTTATTTTCGTGTTGGATCCTATTTCTCTTGATCTCCATATATTTCCCAATGCAATGAAAGCTCCTCTTGCCTTTTGTATTCTTATTTTGATATCGCTGTCTGTCCCTCCAACTTTGTCTATATTACTGCCAAGATACGTATATGATTCTACATCTTGTATTGGTGTTTCTTCAAGTTCAACCCTATTATCATTACCTGCATTTATTCGCATTATTTTTGTCTTTTCCCTGTGTATTTTCAGACCCAATTGCTGTGACCTCTCATCGAGTGTTTTCAATTTGTCCTGCATCTGATTACGGTTATGGGACAGAAGAGCCAAGTCGTCAGCAAAATCCAGATCATTTAACTGCTTAGTCAGAGTCCACTGGATTCCATTTCTGTTGTGTGTTGTCGATGATCTCATAACCCAATCTATTGCCAGCAAGAAAAGAAATGGAGACAAGAGGCATCCCTGTCGCACTCCTGTTCTTATCCCAAATGGTTCTGTAAGCTGTCCTTCATGAAGAACTCTGCATGTCATGTCTTCATATGTTTTCTTTATTAAATTAATGATCTTCAGGGGAACTCCATAATGCCTCATCAATTTCCAAAGTGATTCTCTGTCTACACTGTCAAATGCCTTTTCATAGTCCACAAATCCGATGTATAGTGGTGAATTCCATTCCAGACTTTGTTCAACTATTATTCTCAAAGTGGCTATCTGGTCTGTACATGATCTGTTTTGTCGAAAACCTGCTTGTTCATCTCTCAATTTCTTGTCTATCGACTCTTTTAATCTCTCAAGGATAATCCTGTTTAATACTTTTCCTGGCACTGATAGTAACATTATTCCTCTATAATTTGTGCACTCTTGTAAATTTCCCTTCTTAGGCAACTTAACCAGATATCCTTCCTTCCATTCTGCTGGTATCTTCCTTTTCCCAGACTTTACCAAGTAATTTATATAACATCTCTGTAGCCGTGTCGATATCTGCTTTGATGGCCTCTGCTGGAATGCCATCAGGTCCAGACGCTTTTCCATCTCTTAGAAGCTTTATGGCTTTCTTTATTTCTTCCTTCGTTGGTCTTTCACCGTTAATTTGTAGCTCTTCTTCTGCTGGCTGGATGTCCAGCGGGTTTTGTGGAGCTGGTCTATTGAGAAGGTCCCCAAAATATTCTGTCCACCTCTTCATTTGCTGTTGTATATTGCTGAGCAGTTTCCCATTCTTGTCTTTTATGAGACAACTTGTTTGCTTGTATTTCCCTGTTAACTTCTTTGTGCTGCTATACAGTTCTCTCATATTTCCTTTGGCTGCAGCATCTTCTGCCTCTCTTGCCAACTCCTCAATATACTTCCTCTTGTCTCTTTTGATACTTCTTTTTACTTCTTTGTTTGCTTCTGTGTACACTTCTTGAGCCTTGGCTTTGGAGCTTCTGGTTTTGCTTGTGTTTAACTCTGCTTTCTTGTTTTTCCTGTCTTTTATCTTATTGATGGTTTCTGTTGTTATCCATGCTTTTTGTTGTCTTTCCCTTTTCCCCAGTATTTCTTCACATGTCTCCTTCCATACCGTTTTGACCTGCTGCCAATAGTCTTCTGTATTCTCTACATCTTCCAGCTGTTGTAGCACTTGGAATTTGTTGGATACTGTGACCGCAAATTTGTCTCTTGTTTCTTGATTTCTTAGCTGTCCTACATTAAACTGTTGTCTATAATTTTGCATTGTTGCATATCTCTTGAGTTTCATTTTTATTTTGGCTATCAGAAGATGGTGATCTGATGCCACGTCTGCTCCTCTATATACCTTTACATCCTGCAATGATGATCTAAACTTCTTCTTTATGCATATATGATCGATCTGATTTTCTGTTCTATGGTCTGGTGATATCCATGTTGCCTTGTGTATTCTCTTATGTGGAAACATGCTTCCTCCTATAGCCAGTTGATTTGTAAATGATATCACATACACGTAATATAATGTAATCAATATAAATATATATCTCACTCACCCACTCGGTTGTACTTTTGCCAAAAAAAAAAAATAGCTATGCTTTTGTCAAAAGGAAGTCTTATGCGCTAGGCTGCTTTCATGCGAGATAGGTTTTTTCATGACCAAAGTTTTGGATTGCAGTGCTGGTGAATTGTTAGCTCTAAAGCTAAATACTAAGAACAGCGAAATTCCATTTTACTAGAGACAGATTTATGGGAGCCCACACACCCATTTTCCTGGACCATTTCCCATCTTAGATTAATTAACTCGTGGGCACTCTTCTCATCTGAATTCTGTCTCAGGGAGATACCTTACGTTACCGTGTGAAAACTATTTACATTCTCTACTACCGCGAAGATAGTCAGCATATCTATTACCTCCCATTAATGACTGCAGGATCCGGGCGACCTGTCCTGGGCAAACGATTTGCACAGGTGAGTGAAAATGGTACTATCATCCAATTTTCGGGTAGGGAAGATTTAATGAATACACATTTTATACTGTTAAAAGGTAAGTTGAAAAAGAGAGAACGAGAGAAAAATATCGCTCGTGACACCCCTGGAGCATAGGCCTTCAACAAACTTATACCAAGTCTTCCTCTCCCGTGTCATCACCTCGAGGTCTTTCTATATCATCCTCGTTCCTTTTGATGCCCATCTACAGTTCTTTTCTCCATGTCTTCTTTTGTTTCCCGCTATCTCTCTTATCTTAAGGATTACAGTGCAGTCAACGGGGTTTCCTTTAACTTTATTTATTTTGTCCATATTGTTTGTTACAGTTTATGTGCCTTAAAGTTTATACAAGATAGGGTAACTGGCCCCATGCCCAACCATCCTTAGTTGCTTTCTACGGACTGTATGGTAGAATGCAGTGTTACTATTCTGTACTCCTCTGTCTGGCCTTGGTAATGCACGGGTCTCTCTTTCTCTCTTTAGTTGTTGCCTCTCTTTTATCTTACCCTGAGAGTTTCTAGAACTCGAATTAGGAACAAATCAGTGGATTAAAATACTTAGACACGTTAATAGCATCAGGTGGAAGCTGCATCCTAAAGGTGAACAGTAGCATAGTCTAAATAGCCATGAAGGATAATTTAGAGAGCCGTTCGGGATAAGCACGGGTGTGCGATAGGGATGCCTCTTGTCTCCATTTCTTTTCTTACTAGCAATAGTTTGGGTTATGAAAACATCAACATCACAAAACAGAAATGGAATCCAGTGGAATCTGAATAAACAGCTTG